>PVJX010018588.1:0-36213 GCA_004027295.1 Dolichotis patagonum
GAGTGCAGCTGATGTGGCCTTCCTACCCAAGACAGCCATTGGCCACGAGCCATCTTGGACAGAGGCCAAGAGAGCCTGGAACTCAGAACAACTGCTGGCTCCCTCTAGTGGCTCCCAGCTGAGTACAAGCCTGCAGAAGGTGCACTGTCTGCGGCAAGCTGAATAGGTCTGGTTCCAGCCTCACAGCCAGAAACCAATCTGAACATAAGGGGAAATAAGGCTCGCTGAGGTTACCCATCACTTTGCCATAAAACTACTGATGCATTGCTGAGATAAATCAACATGGATCTGGACTCTTTCTCCACATGTTGTCTACCAGTGATAGCAGCAACAAACCTTGATGTGGACATTTTTTTTGTTTCTCTTTTCTTTTTCTTTCTTCAATTTCTGTTTTTCCCCCATAACCCCCTTTAAATCTTCTCCCCTAAGGATAAAATTGGCACACTGAGGACCTATTTACCACATTCAATTTTCTTGTTTGTTTTAGATTTTATTATATAGCCACAAATCTAGTTCATACAGATAAAGGTGGCAAATTAATGGTTACCTCAGTTTGTCATTATCTAGGTTGATACTGATTGTACCGCTTTAGCAATAGTGATATAACTGTTCTAAGCAATAGCTGTTCCTGACATACCAAGACTGAACTGACTAAGGGTCATGGAAAATACTATAAGCCAGTGCTAAAGAACCAGGGCTTGGGCCAAGTAAGCAGCAACTTCTCATCCCAATAAACTGAAGAGGTAGAATCTTGCAAGAGTCAAAACCCAAAAGCCAGCTACATCTGGAAGACACTTCTGAGAAGCAGTCATTTTCTAAGAGTTCTAAATACTAGCAATAAAGCAACTCACAACAAGCAATTTACAAACATCAACCCAGAAATTAACTAAAAAAGAAAAGAAAAAAGCAAATAAGAAGACACTTCAACAAGATGCAAACCCAGACATCCTGTTGGCCAAAAGCAAACTTAGGGAGCTATGAGGTAGAACACTCTGAAAGTCAGCCACCTGGATTCTCTGAAGTGATAACAACAAAGCAAACAAACAAGGCTCTAGACAAAAATCAAATCAGAAATCATTTCTCCAATAACAACTACAGAGATCATGACCATAATGAATATGCTTAGTGATGCCAGAGTAGATACAGATTAAAAAAGAAATAGAGGTGCTTAGGAAAATGATGGCAACTAGGAATGCCCAACATAAGAAAGCAATGGAATCCATAAAACAGATTCAAGCAAGTAATCATAAGACTAAAAATTCCACCATAAGTATACACAGCAGAATAAATTAATGTGAAGACAGAATCTCAGACACAGAAAACAGGTTTATGATTAGAGATCATGAAAAGAAAGATTGCTTAAAAATAACAGCAGACCACGAAAAATCAATCTAGCAGCTGCTAGATGAGGCAAAGAATAAAACTGGAGTCAATGAAAAAGTGAGAAATAACATAAATGATACAAACTCTGTTCACAAATATCATGGCAGAAAACTTCTCAAACATGAGTAAAGAATTTGATATACAAATAAGTGAGGCATACAGAACTTCAATTAGCCATGATAAAAAAAAGTCCACAGCAAGGCATATAATAGTCAAGATCCCACAAATTCAACACAAGAACAGAATATTAAAAGCCATTAGAAAAAAGAAACAAATCACCTATTAGGGAAAGCCATCAGAATCAGAGCTCACTTCTCAACACAGTTTCTCAAGTCAAGGAGGGCTTTAAGTATTTCAAGCCCTAAAAGAAAATAACTTCCAACAGAGAATGATATACTCTGCAAAACTATCTTTCAAAATTGATGGAGAAATAAGATACATCCATGACCAAAAAAAATCTGAGGAAATTCATGAACACCAAACCAGCACTTCAAAACATTCTGAAGCACATTCTAGAAAGACGTAACAAGGACTACAATTCCATGAACTCCAACAGAATGAATTCATCAGGCAAGGCAAACAATTAAAACAGAAGGGGGCAAAAAAGGGAACCAACTACAGGAAAATAACAAGATAAGGATAGGTCAATACATACCAGTTGTAAGCATCAATGTTAATGGTCTCAATTTGCCAAAAGAAACAGACTAGTAGAATGGATCAAGAAGATCCAAGAATATGTTGCATAAGAGAGGCACATTTAATTCCCCCAAAAATTCACAGACTGAAAGTCAAAACATGGAAAACAATATTCCATGCAACAAGAATCCAGGAAAAAGCAGAGGTAGCTATTCTATTTGTGGACAAAGAGAATTCAAGCTAACACTGTTCAAGAGGGACAAAGAAGGTCACTATCTCCTTGTATAGGGAACAGTCTAAGAGGAAGAGATAAAAATCATAAATATATATGCAACAAGTATCAGTGCACCCAACTATATATAAACGTATCAACAGACATGAAAAATTGAATAAGCACTAACACAATTGTACAGGGAATCTCAGTAACCCACTGTCACAAATAGATCAACTAGACAAAAAAAATCAACAATGAAATATTAGAACTCAACTAAACTTGAAAAAATAGACCTACTACTGTCTAGAGAATGTTCTATCCCACATCAGAATATACATTTTTGGGGTTGGGGGTTTAGCTCAGCCACATAAGTGCCTGCTTGGCAAACGTGAGGTCATGAGTTTGATCCCCGGCACCCCCCCCAAAAAAAATATACATTCTTTTCAGCTGCACACAGGACATTCTCCAAAACAGACCACATACTGGCTCATAAAACATGCTTAAATAAATGAAAAGAAACTGAAATTATCCCATGCATATTATCAGTCCATAGTGCAACAAAATTGCAAATCAATGGCAAAAGAAACCTCAAGAACTTTATATTTAAATGAAAATTAAATAACACTCTCCTCTACAACCAATGGATCATAGAAGAAATTAAAGAAAAAATTAGACAGTTTTTACAATTAAATGATTATGCCAAAACAACATGTTGGAACTTATGGAATACAACGAAAGGAGTCCTACGAGGGAAAATTTATAGCAGTGAATACCCCTATCAGGAAAACAAAATGAGTCCAAATAAAAAACTTAATGTTGAACCTCAAGCTTCCAGAAAAAGATGAGCAAGTCAAGCCAAAGCTCGTACAACAGAGGAAATCATAATGCTCAGAGCAAAGGTTAATGCAATGGAGACTAAGAATACAAAGAATCAATGAATCAAAGAGTTGCTTCTTTAAAAGATTAAATAAAACCAACAAACCCTTAGCCAACCTTATCAAAAATAAATAAGAAAGAAATACAGGACTCAAAACCATGCAGTTAGGAATGAAAAGGGTGAAATCACAATGGATCCTGCAGAAATCCAGATCATCTATACCTACTTCAAGAACTTGTATTCCTTTTTAAAATTTTATTTTATTTTGAAGTGTATAAAACCAAGCAAAATAACAGAATAAAGCCAATCAAAACAAACCAGTGTAAGTGACACAGGTCTTCAAAACAATACAAAATCACTGATTACCATAATGCCTCTTGTCTTCAAAATAACTGCCCATATCTTCAGACACAGTAGAAATCAAACAAAACAGAACAGAATAGAACCAATAAAAACGAAACAATGAATGCAATAAAGGACTTCAAGACAGTAGTAAATCCAAAATGGCTACCATAATATATCATGCTATCTTGGAAACAGCTGCCCATGACATTGGATGTAACAGAATCAAACAAAACAAAACAGAATAAAGCCAACCCAACAAAAAAATGAAAATGATACAGGACTTCAAAACAAGATAACAGGGAATTAACAATGGCTACCACCTTCAGAAGAAGATTCCCCATAGATGCCACACTGCGTAGTTATCCTCTGAATAGATGATCAGACCTGCGGCCCTAGACCTGCAGTCAGTGAAACACCAGACACCACAAACATCAAACTGCATTTCACCTTAACAGCTATCCTTGCAGCATGTTTCTCCAGATTAGCAGGTTGCAAATTAAAACCATGTTGAGATTTGCTCTTACTCCAAAAAGAAAAGCTATCATCAAGAAAACAATTAGTAACAAATGCTGGTAGGGCTGTGGGGAAAAAAGGAATGCTTTTCCAATATTGGTGGGAGCGTGGGGAGTAGAAATCGGTATGGAGTTTCCTCAAAAAACTAGGAGTAGAGGTATCATTTGACCTAGCTATTCCCCTTCTGGATATCTGCCTGGAAGAATTAAAAGCATCATACCACAGTGATATATGTATATCGATGTTTACAGCAGCAGAGTTTGTAATAGCTAAATCTTGGAACAACTCAAATGCCCATCAACTAATGAATAGATAAAGAAGATGTGGATTTTAAATATAATGGAGTATTACTCAGCCATAAAGATAAAATTGAGATATTTATAGCTAAATGGGTAGACTCTGAGATCTAATCATAAGTGAAATAAATTGGACAACTGTGTAATTAGCTCACTTTCTATCAGGTGTGAGAAAGTGTTGGGAGTCTTCAATAATGTACCCTGGGCACAACTGAGTCACCGCTGGAACCTGTAATTTATTCCAGGCACAACCATAAATATATACACACCAAATACCAGTGCACCCAAATATACCTTCAAAAATGGATATGAAAAACCGGATAAACACTAGTATAATTATAATACAGAACCTCAACACCCAACTGTCAAAAATAGATTAACTAGACAAAAAAAAGTCAAAACATGTAAGAGCTGAACCAAGCCTTTGAACAAAAGGACTTAGATATCTACAGAGTATTCCACCCAACAACAGAATATTCATTCTTTTCAGGATCAAATGGTACCTTCTCCAAAATAAAACACATACTAGCTCATAGAACCTGCTTAAGTATACTGGTACCTTGGTTTATGAACTTTTCCACGATTCTGGCTGCAAACTTTGTTGGATGTGAAACAAATCAAGTTCAATGCTTATGCTTAATGTTGACCTCAAAGGGAAATCTGATACAGTTCTTATCCATTTCAGTTTGTGATCAGAATTGAGAAGAGAATTGAATTCGTGAACTAAGGTACCACTGTAAATGCCAAGGAACTGAAATTATCCCATGAATAGTATCAGATCATAGTGCAACAAAACTGAAAACAAATGGCAAAAGAAACCACAACTACTACATCAACATGTGGAAATTAAATACAAACCTCTTGAACAATCAATGGGTCACGGATGAAAATTAAAGAAAAAATTAGTTTCTACAACTGAATGATAATACCAATGTGACACACTGGAATTTATGTGACACAATGAAAGCAGTCCTACAAAAGAAGTTTATTCTTCTTTTGCAGTGAATTCACACATCAGAAAACAAGCTCAAATAAATAACCTAACATTCAACCTCAAGTTTCTAGAAAAAGAAGAGCAAGTTAAACTCAAAGCTCATACGAGCAAGGAAATTATAAAGGCCAAAAATTATGCAATCAAGACTAAAAAACTTTAAAAAAAAATCCCCAAAACAAAAAACCTCAATGAATCAATTAGTTGGTTCTTTGAAAGATTAAATAAAATAGACAAACCCTTAGCCAACCTTATCACACCATAAATCAATCCTAGCATCACACTCTAGATCCAGTCCCACATGAGCATCAGTGGGTACAAACCAAAACACCTCCACAACTGTTATATAGGTTTAATGTAATTCCATCAAAATACCAACAGAACACTTTACAACTAGAAAAAATAATCCTAAAATGTATATGGAATTAGAAAAGACCTAGAATAATGAAAACAATTTTGGGCAACAAGGGCAAGGACGGGAGCGTCACAAAGCTACACTGATAACAACAGCATGATCTTGACAAAACAACAACAAAAAGACTGGATCAATGGAACACAGTAGAAGATGCAAGAACAATGGTCTTTGACAAAGGGACCAAATACCTCACTGGAAGTTAGCCTCTTTAACAAATGGTGCTGGGAAAACTGGCTTATTATATGCCAAAGATTCAACCTAGATCCCTATCTTTGCCCATGCACTAAACTAAAATCGAAATGGACCAAAGATCTAAATATTGAGTTCCAGAAGGATGGCAGAGCAGTAAACAGCAAGAAATCAGCCTCTCCAAGATTTGGAATCCCAACACTGGAAAATCACAACTTGGGTAAGAAAAGGAGGGAAGTAGATCCCTGAGGTCCAGGAAGGATCTGAAGTGAAAATTGGAATCCACAGAGACAGGCAGAACTCAATGCAAAGGAAGGGAAAATCCGCATTTCTCCCCATTTCCTGGCTTGTAGTGTCAGAGAGGAAAATCGAATCTACAGAGACATAGTGAGGGTGGGTGATTCCAGAGGCCTCTAGGGAAATACACACCAGTGGAACACAGCAGTGGATGCTGTTCTTTACAAAGCTGGTGAGTGACTCCAGTCCAAGCTACTCCGTGTCCCCAGGAAAGGTTGATGGGTTGGATGTCGTATTAGGGAGGGGCCAGCTGAATTTAGGACTCAGAGAAACTGTGGTGTGGCTTTATCTCAGAGATCCCAATGCTGAAATCCCACAGTAACTGGGTAAGGGAGAACTGCAGGAGATGTCCGGGGTCACAGAGCCCTGGTCAGGCCCGCAAAAGACACCTAAAGTGTTGTACGCTGAATGACTCAGGCCCAAATCCCACAACCAGAGGTCAGGATCAACTGACAGTACCAGAACCAGAAACCTCCCCTAATCCTACTGCAGGCTTGCTGGGATTATCAAGCACTAATCTGGGCTTTCACTGCCTCCTTAGTCTACCAGCAAAAGCAGAGTCAAGGCCTGACTTGGACACTACCACCAAACTGTAGACCAAGGAAGACAGCAACAGGCCTGAAATGACAGAGAAAAAAATTTTTTTCTTCACTTTTAATTTGTTGTTTTCCACTGTTCTTGTTTCTTTTTTAAAATTTTTTTTTCCTGAGTGTGTATACTACCTTTAGTTTTTATTTTGTTTTGTTCTTGTTTTTTCCTTTCTGTCTTCATCAGCTTCCCAAAGCTTGGATAATCTTCCTTTGTCCGTTAGCCTTGTTTCTAATCTCTTTTTATTCTTTTATTGTTCTGTATTTTTCTCTTCTCCCTTTTAAATTTTCTCCCCTTACAGTAAAATCACTACTGAAGGGATATTTACTGTATATAATTTTCTGACTTGTTGTAGATCTTATTATGTAACTATAAATCTCATACCTATGGTTGAAGGTGGCAAATCAATAGTTATCACAGTTTGTTATTTTCTAGTCTGTGCTTGATGCTAGTGTTATTACTGATTATACTACATTAGCCAAGGTGACATGGCTGTTGTGATCAATTGATTGTCCTAGAATGTCTGGGGGTTGTAAACAATACTATAATCTAGTACCAAAGAACTGTGTGCTAGGCCAAACAGGTAGTAATCTTCCATTCCTAATAAACTGAAGAGACATGATCTTGGGACAAACTCAAAAACTAAAAGCCAGCTACATCTAGAAGATACTTCTGACCATAAGCAATTTATAAGGCTCAATGCAGAAAAACAAATAACAACAACAAAAAAAGAGAAAACAAAGAAGCGAAATGCAACCCATAATCTCTAACTTTTCCAAGGCAAACTAAGGGGCACTGAAGTAGAAAGATGTAAATATTAAAACAGAAATATTTACCCTCTTGATAAATAAAATGGGTAAAACTCTCAAAGACATAGGTATAGGCAAAGATTTTATGAACAAAACCCCAACCACACAGGAAATCTCACAAAGAGTCAACAAATGGGGTCACGTCAAATTAAAAAACTTTTGCACTACTACAAGAAACCACCAATGGAGTAATGAGCCAACCCACACAATGAGAAAAATTTTATCAGCTACTTCTCAAAGGACTAATATGTACAATATATAAAGAATTAAAAAAAATCAGACCCCCTCCAATTTAAAGATCCAATCCAAAAATGGGGCCCCAAATGAATAGATACCTCTCAGATAAAGAAGTACAAATAGCAAATAAACATAGGAAAAAGTGTTCAACATCACTGGTCATTCCAGAAATGCAAATTAAAACAACACTGAAATGCCATCTCGGCCAAGGAAGAATGACTATCATCAAGAAATTAACTAATGCCAGTGGTTTAGTTCAGTGGCATAAGGGTCTGCCTGTGCTGAGTGTAATCCCTGGTTTAAAAAAAAAATCAACTAATATGGAAAGGCATGGTGGCACATGCTTATAATCTCAGCACTCAGAAGGCTGAAGCAGAAAGATCGATCTGAGTTTGAGACCAGCCTGGGTTACACAGTGAGTTCAAGTCCAGGCTGAATTGTACTGTGAGACCTTGTCTAAAAACACACAAAAAAGATGGGCCCAGGGTATAGCTCAGTGGTAAAGCAACTGCCTGACAAGCACAAGATCCTGAGTTCCATTCCCATTACAAAAAAAAAAAAAAAGAGAGACATCAGCCAATAACAAATGGGAGTATAAAGTGACATAACTACTATGTAAATCAATATGGAAATTCCTCAAAAAACTTAAAGGTTCCATTTGACACAGCTTTCCCCTTCTGGTTATCTTCCCAAAAGAGTTAAAAGTATCGTTCCACAGTGATATATGAATACTCATGTTTACAGCAGCACAATTTATACAGTGGTATCTTGGTTCACGAACTTAATTCTTTCCATGATTCTGGTTGCAACCCAAATTCACAAACCCAATCAAACTTCCCCATAAGGTCAACACTGAACCTAACCACTAAATCTTATTTGGTTCATGACCAATTTACATTGTGACAGAATCATGGACAGAATTAAGTTTGTCAACCAAGGTATTACTGTAATAGTTAAACCTTGGAAATAGCCCATATGCCTATCAACAGATAAATGAACAAAGAAAATGTGGTTTTTATATACAATGGAGTAAAATACTACTCTGCCATACAGGATAAGCTTGAGGCATTTTTAGGTAAACAGATGCATCCAGACAGTAATGTTAAGTGAAATAAATCAGACACACAAATTTAAGTATCACATTGTTTCCCTTGTGTGAGAAATTCAAAGGATTTAGCAAAATAATGGGAAGTAGAAAGAACATGTTCAAATTGGAAGATGGGAGAGGGGTTTGAAAAGGAATGGAAAAGGAATTTAAAAAAAAAAAGAAAATGAGGTATTTACTCACAACGGAGTACTACTCTGCCATAAAAAAGGACAAATTTGAATGATCTGTAGGAAAATGGGTATATCTTGAGATGAGAATGTTAAGTGAATTAATCAGACACAGAAGCTTAAGTATCATAGTTTCTCTTATATGAGAAACCTGAAATATAGTAAAAAAAAAAGAGAGAGAGAAATAAAAGATAACAGCAAACAGGGAGATCCTTGAGAAATAGGAAGGAAAGTAAAAAGAATTAAAATGTTATGTATATGTACCAGCTCTCCATGATAAATTTAATCAGTATGTGCTACAAACATGTACTAATAAGAATAAATTAAAAATAAATGCATGCCAAGATTCAAGAATCCAGCTGTCTTCTATTAGGTTGACATTAAAGTAAACCTCAAAATTATACAATTCTCTCTTCTATTTTAATTTTGTTTTGGAAAATGTAGTTATTTTCCATAAAACTACTATTTATGATAATATGCAATGGGTTTAAGTGAATTGAAACTTCCCAAGTTCTTAGTTTTAATTTCTAACACAGTAAACTCTGAGCTGTCACTGATCATTTTCAAGCATATAAGGAAAACTGAAACCAAAAAGTTTGTCAGTCCCTGCATAAAGTGACATTATTATTGCTTCTAACTTGCTAGTAGTACCCTAAAAACAATTCTTCCTAGAGGACAGTATCATTATACACTAGGGATTCTATACTCATCATCTGGTTCCATTTGAACAATTATATATTCTTAACTAGATTTATGACTCTACAAGGAACAGTTTACAATGTAAAGAAAATACAGTATCGGGTTAAGTCTACATCTGGTTTTGCTGAAAACATTTTCTCACTGTAATTTATCAAGTTTCATAAAACCTGTCAATACCTGCTTTGTTGCATCGCCTCTCAAAAATTTCAAAAAAAGTTGGCCTCTCTTTGGACCCAATAGGCATCTTTCTCTACAAGTTTTCCACCGCTTGGGTTACCGTATCTCTGCAAAAGATAAGAGCAAAAAACATACATCACAGGAATGCAGTCCTGGTTAAGTAAAATCAGAATCGCTGGTAAGCTTATCTGCAGTTAAATTTTTTACCTTAGTCTCACCTTTTGGGGGCAATCATAACTTACTGTGAGCATGAGAATATCCTAGAATTGTTCTTCCAATCCTGTAGCCATATTAGACACCCGCCACGCAGCTAGAAGGACTCTAGAATTTTAAGCATTAATTTTAACTGCGTTAACTAGACACGCGTGGCTAGCGGCTCTGCAGTTACAGCAAAGCGCTCCTGTTACAGACAAACGCATTTTACAACTCCCTCAGTAAATCTTCGGGACGCAGCAATCACTGGGCGTTAAGTGAGACACGGACAGCTGCGTGCCCAGATGAAATTTCAGGTTGGGGCAACTACAGGGGAAATCCCAGAGGCTCGCGGGACCCGTGGCGGGGACCAGGCGGGAAATGGCTTTGCAGGGAAGGGAAAGGGCTCGAATGTACTCTGCGGGAAGGTGCCGGGAAGGTTTCCCTCAGAGGTGAAACTGAGGAGACAGCGAGGACAGAGGTCGCGGCTCCCACTCGGACAACTGGGACCGCGGAACGCGCGCCCGCTCCACCCCCCTACCACTAACCCGCTCCAGAGGTGCGGCTCGGTTTTGGCGGGAGCAGGCTGATAAACACTGCGTCAGCAGGTACCTAGGTGACGCCTTTGACCCCCTACAGCTGCTTTCGGCAAACTGCAGCCCCCAACAGGACTCAAAGCGCGTAACAGCGCGGCCGCCGCCGGATTTAAGAAGCTCGCGCCAAAAATTTGCTCTGCGCGGGTGACGCGTGACGCCATGACGTATACGCGACGTACACGTCACCCGGAAGTCGGGCCTTCGGTTGTTGCCCGCGCAGTTCCTGACGTTCTAGTGTAAGGGCGCTCCTGCGTAGCCGGGATTCTACCGAATAAAAAGAGGGCCTCTGTGTGCTGCGCTCTCTGCTCCAAAGTACTAGTGCGCCACGCGCGGAGGGGCCACCTACTCAAAATGCCCCTTACGTTACCAACTGTTGCAGACTTGCCCGGGTACCTTTGGGACGGGATCTGGGTCTGGGGCATTTGAAAGGCATTTGTTCTCTAATGTTTCTTTAGGCCTGTTCCCCAGAGTAGTCCGATCTTAGAAAACCTCGAGTGGTCTGTTAGTGTGGGCTTCCCGACCGCATAATAGCGAAAAGGCAGAAATTGGAAGTCTAAGGATCTTAGTTGCAGAGGCATGCTGCTCTTAGTAGCTCGTCAAGACTTCTGAGCCCTCTTCCCCACTTGAATAGTTCCCCACCTTAATAAACCTTTCCTGTAACATTAGGTACTCCCTGTGCAGGCTTTGGGAGTATTTTTGACATTTCTAGGGTGCCGATCTACCTGTTTGTGTCTGTCTTTCCACTAAACTGACCTGCAAGACAGGAACGTGACCTCACCTGCATTCACAGGGTCTGTGACAGTCGTGTAATAAAGGTTATTTCGAGTTTGTTTCAAAACCCAGGAAGGCTTCAGCTGGATTCAGGAGGTGAGCACTGCTCACTGCTTCCAGAAAGTGCTTGAGCAGTGAAAGCAGAGGCAACCTTGGGTTAGAAAAATGAGTTCTTAGGTTTTTTTGTTTTTGTTTTATCTTTGGTCTTTTTGAGACAGAGCTTGCTATTCAGTTCAGGCTGGCCTTGAACTCACTTTGTAGCCTAGGCTGATCTGGAGCTCTCGAGGGTACTCATGCCTCAGCCTCCTGATTGCTGAGATTATAGGTGTGTGCTACCACACCCAGCTCTATTTGGTTCTTTAGAGGTCTTTTTAGTCTAATTACCAATAAGTTTTAGCTATAGCAAAAGACTTCCCTGGTGCAGCTAGAACTAAAGAGTTGTTTTTTTTTTAATCTCATAGGTCTAATTAGTAAGTCTGTAATGATTAATAATATCTACCTCTTACTGAGATTTTAGGAGTTTGGCATTCAGCTTTGTGCTTTACAAGCAATAGCACATTTGATTTTAACAATAATCCTATAAATAAATTAATATTGTGTTGGCCTTCTCAGGGGGTCCAAGGTTAAAGAACACATGTGTGTTAAGACATCAACAACAGCAGACAGCATGGAGCAGAGTGGAGCAGAAGAGCCAGAGTGCAAGAGAGCTGCCTGTGTCTTTATTGTATAAATTTTGTACAGGTTGTTATATTTGCATTCTTGTATAGTGCCTGAACCAGTGCATGCATGTTTACCTGTGCTAAGTCATGGTTATGTAACTGTATTCCACTGTGCACCTGTGCTAGACAAGCAGGGGGTCACATCCTCAGGTGTCCTTAGGCACCCCTGAGTCTTATGCAGTCTGTTTCCTCATAGCCCATCCCCCTAAAGGTCAGGAGTATATAAATGTAACGTTTTGTAGGTAACAGGGCACAAGTAGCTCCTTGTATTGTAGTTAACAAATCAAGAGCCATGTGGCTTTGCGAAACAACTGTTTTTATTTCAACAGTTTCATCCATAAACTACATCAAAGCCTGGCATGTAACATTCAAGACCTGGGCCATATGTTGAGCAAGGGCTTCAACCTGGAGGGCTAAGTTTATGTTCCTTGCCCCTGGACAGATGCTATTCCTAGTAGCATCCCACATATGCTGCTTCAAGCACCATTGCAATGCCTAGTCAAGGCATCTTCTAAGTCATTTCCCAGTGACAGGAGGAGCTTATGTCTTGAACTATGATACCCTACATGGTAAGCTTTTTGGTCACGCTCCTATACATCATACCACAGGTTGGCACCTCACAAGGGACTGTGCTCTTTCTGTCACTCCTGAGCTGCTCAAGCCAGCAGCCAGAGTGTCAACCTCCTCAAAATGGCCAACTGTCTGTGCACACATGTAGGGGGCCTTCTTCACATGTCTCAAGCAATTGCACTGTCCACAGTTCTGCCCACTGGTTTGACTTGCCTGTTCTGGTTTCAAACCAGAGTACATATGTATGTGGCTGGACAGCCACTGCTGTCCATTGTGGGGCTACACTATGGCTAGACCCATCAGTGTACCAGGCATGAGGTGGAGGTCCCTCTTTTTTGCACAGGGTTTAGGGGTCAAGACCTGTAGCGCATCCTACCAGGTTCCAAAACCATTGCCAGTTTGGCTGCCAATAGGCTAGACAAGAATGAGGCCCATGCTTGGAGGTATGTTCCCCAATGTGTGAGAGTGGGGGCCTGTGCCATCCACTCCTGGGAAGGCTGTGCACATCTGTACCCAGCCCTCTATCTGTCCCGTGACTCCTCACAGGCATGCAGAGTGGCATACAGCACTGCCGTTCTCAGTCAGGAATACCAGCTCTCGGATCCTTTCTACAACTGTGACCAAAGCCCAGTAGGGTGCTTCCACTGTCTCTGTTTGTCATAGGCCCCAGCCAACTCTATCATCCACACTGATGGTTAGGATAGATGGCAGATTAGGGTCCATGACTTGTAGGGCTTGCACCTATGCAACAGCCCTGTAGTCCTGAAAAGCAGCTTCTGCTGCATCTATCCTGCAAGCGGCTTCTGTTTTGTCTGTGCAGCCCTATGTTGTGCCACTTTTTCATCTTGTATAAAGAGCACAGCAGGGTAGCTAGGTGCAGTACACCCACCAAAAACTTAGCAAGCCCACATATGCCTGTAATTGGGGTACTATCATGGGTCTGGTCTTACCTGGCCACATAACATCCAAGAATTTGACAGACAAGCCAGGTCCCTGGACCTTGTGACGTGGAGTGTGGCTTGGCCCAGGTGACCACGTCCTGGGTCATCAGGCCGTGACACAAAGTTGGGCTATATAAATAGCCTTGTGGCAACACCTGGAAAGTCCATTGTCTGCCTTCCTGGGTGAAGGCAAATTGGTCCTGACTGCCAGTGCCAGGGTGAGACTTCACAGTCATTCACCACGACCCATCTGGCTTCTGCACATGCCATACTGAAGGGCTCTGAGCAGGGCATATCACCCCTTTTTCCAGTTTCAAGATAGTCTGTCCTATCTTCTCATGGCCTCCAGCTGGTACTGCTTCATGAACACAACCTGCGTGGCCTGTGGGAGAGTCAGCGACATGGTGTGGATTGCCTCAGACTATAGGTTTTTTACCACTCACATTTGCAACTAGAATTCTTGCATGACCTGGAGCCAAGCACCAGTCAGTATGTCCACCCCTAGTATGTATGCAACAACTAGGGAAATACAAACATCATACAGGAATGGAGGCAAGCACCTGACACCCAAAGTCACCTGGACCTCTGGACTATGATTTAGTGACCTCCATCCCCTTCTATGCGCACAGTAAGTCCTGTAAAACAGCCTGGGTTGCTGAACTGTGGTGCTGACTGCTCTGGTATCTATCAGCACTAGTATACACTGTACATTTTTGGTAACCAGTAAATAGTCACTTCCACACGTGGCCTCTAGTCTCCCAGTGCCCTCAAAACCCAGGTACCTCAGCCTGCCTCCTAATTGGGGTAAAAGGAGACTACTGTCACATCTTCCTGCTTCGGTCTTCTGGCCCAGGCCCATCAGCCAAGCATTGCTGCTCAGGGGGTAACTGCCTCCACAGAATCAGCAACACACCCAAAGTCTGCCCGTGCAACTTGTCTATGGTCAGACTGGCAGCCAGTAGGTCTGTCCAGATCTGGTGCTTCCCAAAGCCTGTCTTTGGGAAGATGGTGCAGCTCACCCAGAGCCCCCCTTCTTTTTCCTTTGTTGGTGCAGTTTTTACAGATCTCACCTTACCTTGGTGCTTCACTTCCATGTCTCCTAGCCTGGCCAAAGCATCCATAGCATCATGGATCGGGCAATCTGCAAAGAGGGTGGAAGGGCTGCTATTGACCCAAATGCCAGTGATCGCCAGGATCATATTCTTCATGCGTGCAATCAGCAGTTTCTCATCTGGGCTGTGGTACTGCAGTGCACTAACTTGCTGCATGTCCAATCCACGTAGCACAGTTATTAAGTCTAGATAGTGACTCGCTCCACAGGTCATCTGGATTCTCCAACGCCAGGCCAGCCACTGCCATCACAGTTTATCATAGTCTGATTACCTGCTTCTGGGGCTGTCCTCTGCACATCCTGCATCTCCATCTCATAGAGGGGGTTCTGGTTGTGTTGGCCTGTGGGTTTGACTTACCAGCTCCATGGTCCCCCACCTGTAGCAGCCAGGCAGGCACTGTTTCTTCCACCTTCTGCTTTAACTGCTTTGCCAGTGCCCGCAGCGCCATGGCCATACAGATCACACACAGTGTGTGCCATGTAGAGATAGGCAGCCCTCCCAGTCCTCCTCCTCAGGCTGGGGTTCCTCCATCTCCACTATTTGACAAATAACTGGCCTGGCTTTCAAAACCAGAGGATTTTCCTGGGGATTTTCTTGGACATGAGTACTTAGGCTTCTGCAGACATTTCCTGTGCCTTGCAGGATGAGCTCGGCAGCAGCCAGCCTTTGCTCCTCTATCTGCTGCAGCAGGTCTAGTTGCAGGACAAGCCATCTGTCTCTTAATTTACATAACAGAAGAGAGTAAAAACAGCCAAGCCACCCCTCCACTGTTTCACGGTGAGGGGGAAGAATTTGTCTGTCTCTTGCTTCCAAGGCTTGCAGGACATCCCTGGGCTCCAAACAGATTATTTTGCAGTCCTCCTGGGCCTTTCAGGCTGCCAAGAAGGTGATTACAGGTAACCATGGTGAGGCCAGCAGGGGTCACTTAGCCATTTCTGAGGCCTCACCTTTGTCTTCAGGCGTGGTTTCCACAGCCACCCGGGACCACTCACCTCAGTGTCCCACCGACTATGCCAGTTGTCAGCCCACTCAGGGGGCCCAAGGGAGATTTTTGCAGGTGAGGTCCCAAGGTTAAAGAATGCACATGTGTAAGACATCAGCAACAGCAGGCAGCATGGAGCAGAGCACAGCAGAAGAGCAAGAGAGGCACCTGACTCTGTATTGCATAATTCTTATATAGGTTGCTAGCTCATATTTACATTATTGTATAGTGCTATTACCAGTGCCTGAGTGTTTACATAACTATATCCCACTGTGCTCCTGTGCTAGAGAAGGAGGGTCACATCCTCAGGTATCCTTAGACACCCCTGAACTTTGAAGCAACCTGAGTGGTTCCCCACATGTTGTCTGATGGGTAACAAAGCCAGATTTGAATTCAAGTCACTTAACTTGATATACTGTACTTACAATGCAGTGAGACTTACAAGTCAAAACAATTTGCTTTTTCCCCTTTTGGGGTATCAGGGGAGAAGAGTGTCTCACTGGAAATGAACTATTGAGAACCTTTAGTATGCCACACCACCCTCTGAGTTATATTCTCAGAACATACTATGTTCCTTGCTCTTGGCAGTAGGGACTTGATGTTCATTAGATATACTGTACTACTGTACACTTCCATCCGAGTCACCCACTTCGATGACTTACTACTTTAATTTGCTATATGCTTTTTTAAAAAACTATTTTTCATCACAAGCCAAAAATAAACCTCTCTTTTCAATTGTAGGTGTCACAGCCAGGCAAGGTGGTGCACATCTGTAATCCCAGCACTTGGGAGGTTGGAGCAGGAGGATCAACATGAGTTCCAGGCCAGCCTGGGTTACATAGTGAGTTCAAGGCCAGCATGAACTACACAGTGAGACCCTGTCTCAAAAAACCCAGAACAACAACAACAACAAACAAGGTCTCTGGCACTCACTGCTGCCTCCACAGCACCCCGAGGGTCGCCTGCCATTTGGTACAAATAAACAAATATTGGTTAAACAAGAGAAGGATGGTGTTGAAGCAGATTTCCAGAAATAAGTGATTTGGGGGATTTCAGAAAGTTTTTGAACATAAGAATGTGGGGATAAAAATATAAAATGAAATTTTCTGTCTCTGTACCACCAGAGGCAGAAACTGGGAAGTGCCCTGCCTTTTATCAGCTCTTTGGCTTAACTTCACAGAGCAAAATTTTATATCGTAATCTGGTTATCACCAAGCTGCCTTAAACACAGCCTTGGGGTCATATCTCCAGATATCAGACTTCATGAATGCCATATTAAAGCTGGGACTTCGGCATTAGAGCCAGGTTTTATGTGAATGCTACTGAAGGCCTCGGAAAACTAACTACAGGATGTACTGTTATGTGACAGCAGAGCTCCCGCAACTCATAAATGCTGATTTTCCAGTGAGCCTGCAAAGGATTCTATTTTTGACTACTCCGTAGGAAGCCATAGAGTTCTGATTTGTGCTTTGGAAAACCTTGGAAAATACAGACCTGTGTCAGCATTTGCTCCAATTTGCAATTGGAGCAAAAAAAGCCTTTACTGGATATTTGGGATTAGATCAAAGTAAATGGAAGACTTATGATGCAACCCATCTTGTGAAGTCTTATCCAGGTTCTCAGCTGGACACATGAATTGATCAGGGAAAAGAGGACTAGTCCCTTTCAGATGGACAGCTACCCCCAGATAACTTTGTTGCTGCTTGTACAGAAAAGAAAAATCTCTATTGTTTTTAGGTTGCAAGAGGGTTACAATCATAGTGACCACTTCATTGCCTCCTTTATTGCTGATTATATCAGACATCATATGAAATATCTGAATGCATGAAAACTTCAGATGAAAGGATCTCTCCAAGATTATAAAAGTTCAAAGAACTGCTGAGAAAAAAGATTGTTAAATATAGAATTGTGTAATGCTTAAAGAGCTCCCTTCTACAGTTGAATCACCTTCTGTATGAATATATAAAACCTCCTTCTGATTTTAAAAGTTGCTTTACTGGTGTTCACATAGGAAAACTTTAATACTTCACAACTTTTTTGCTGTCATTTGGCAGTCTTTGTTATATTAACCTTAGGTCACAGCATATGAATATAATCCTGTTCAAATCATAGAATACAAACTCCGGAACAGAGGATTTGAAGGTTATTTAGCCCAGACTGCCTCATCTTTCCAGACTTTCAGCATCTGAAGTCATGGACTGTCAACTTGATTTCCAGGAGGCATTTAATTAGTGGTTGCCAGCTATGGAGCAAGGAAGTAGGCTCAGAAAAGTGGAACGAATACCCTACTGTATACCTATGGGACAGCTAAGACTAGAAAAATAAGTTTCTAAACACTAGTCCAGTAATTTTTTTCTTATCTTTTGAGCTGAATAAATCAGTGAGCATTGCATTTGGGGATAACTCTCTCATGAATTAAATATAGAAGTTGCCAACTTATGAACCAGTTCTATTCCTAGAGAACATTCATAAATTGGATCCATTTGTAAGCCAGCAAAGGGAACCTTACATACCATTGACACAAATATACAATAAACAATATAAGTATGAAAAACCTACATCACATACACACATAAAAACTACTGTAAATCATTTTTACTTTTACAGTTACCTTACAATGATAAGATAGATATGTAAGCGAAACTAGGAATGTTCCAAAACTAGGAATGTTCCTAATGGGAGGTTGGATCACCTGTGAAAATTCACAACTCAAATGTTTGTAGGTCAGAGACCTACTGTAATAAGATTCAATCGGAAATGGCTGAAGGGAACTTATACATTTCATATGTTGCTGTAAGTATTTTCCCTTATTCATATGCAGAAATTTTACTTGGTGAGCTCACCAAGAAAATTAATTGATTTTGGGGTCAAATACTAAACTATGTTCCTTTATAAGCTTAATAGAAAAACTTTTTGAAACATCATAGGTTTGCTTTGTAGCACAGTTTTTTTCTATTAAAGAGCACAAACATCACTAATTTTAAATATTCAATAAGAAATCATGATAAAATGGTAATCAATGAAGACAACATTAGATTGTTAAAGTTATAAAATTAGTACTGTTTTAATGTAAATATAGATAGTACAAAAAGTAGCACAATTTAAATACCATAATCAAGACTGAGTCCTAGAATGAGCTACCCACAAAATAATTCTAGTCTTGGGCCCTCTGAAAAGGAACATTACAACTGATGAATATTTTTTGCCTGTCAATGAATAATGTTTTTTTTAACAAGGAAAAACAAAACAAAACAAAAAATTGCTAGTGTCAGATATTTTGTTCCAGTTCTGGAAAATGACAAATACATTGTCCTTAGTATCCACTACTGAGATGTGTAAGGCTTGTATTACTCTCTCAACTTTTATTTTTCCTTTAAATCTCCAATATCATTGTGATAAAACTCAAAGATGTCACTAATTATGCTAATACATGGTGTATCTTTAAAACTATTTTTCATGAAGATTTTATGTGATGTGTCTGATGTGATGTTTGATACATGTATTTATAGTGAATGATTATTTGAAGTCAAGCAATAAACATAACCATCTCCTCACAGTTATCTTTTTAATTTACTCTTGCTAAAGTCTACTCCTAGCAAATCTCCAGGATACAACGCAATACTGTTAGATGTAGTTATGTTCTATGTCAGGTCTGTAGACGTACTCATCTTTTAAAACTGCAACTTTATACTTTTTAACCAGCTTTTTCCTATTTCCCCATCCCCCCCATCCCTGGTAACTACGTTTTTTACTTTTGTAGAATTCAGTGTAAGTGAGATCACACAGTATTTTTTCTTTCCATATGGATTATTCCACTTAGCATAATGTCCTCTGGACTCATCTGTGGTGTTGCAATAGGCCAGGACTCCCTTTCCAAAATGTCTGAATGATATTCCCATGTACATCACAATTTATTTATCCATCAGTGGACACTCCTGTTGTTTTTGTAGCTCAACTTTTAGGAATAATTCTGCAATGAACATAGATTGCAGATATCTCTTTAAGACACTGATTTCTTGGGCATACATCAAGGCAGTGGGATGGCTGGATCATGAGGTGGTTCTATTTTTTCGATTTTTGAGGAGCCTTCTTATTGTTTGGTATAATAGGTCACTAATTTACATTTTTATCAACAGTGCACAAGTGATCTATAAAATGATCAGTAGAGGATAAATAAATAAATGAAACTATCCATTAAAGCATGTGGGTCAGTAAGTCAGAAATGAAAACAGCTATGAGAAAAAGTTCAGAAACAGTAAATTGAAGAGGTAGGGAAAAGCAATTAGGAATCAAGTGGCAATTAGATCTCTGCAGGTAGGTAGAGCCGTCCCTCCTTCAATTAGGATGATAGGTGACATCTGTTAGATTCTGAAATAAATAGAGAAGCGGGGATGAATGTGAACTGACCTGATTGGGAGACAAGGCGGGCTAATGCAGATGGAAAGCAAAACAAGGACACGAACTGCATGAGGATTTTGAGCCCGCGCGCGCCCCGTAAGAAAATGGAGCGCTTTGTCCGGGTCCCCTGTGTCTGGTACCAGGACTGTGGAAACACGCTGCCTGTGGGCCAGTCCCGACTCTCACGCCACAGTCAGCCCAACTGGAGGCAAAACATGGGTCCTCCCACTTTCCTGGCCAGGCCGGGGCTGCTGGTGCCAGCAAATGCCTCTGAGTGCTGGGTGAACCCTTACAGGAGGGCACACTTTGAGCCCATCCTCACCCAGATGAACCCCAACCTGTGCCAACCGCTGTGCAAGGCCAACACCAAGGAGGTGGGCGTGCAGGTGAGCCTGCGGGTGGACAAGTCCATTCAGTGCTCACTGGGGCCTCAAACTCTGCACAGCTGCTGCCTGTGGGACAACACCAGCCACAGGAAACCCATGCCACACTGGGGAGTCTATTCGCAATTGATTGGCCGCAGGGGCTTTGCGTGGTTAAGGAAGGATGAGGAAAATGGCAAAAGCAAGGTGCTTTTAGGCCCAGCGAAGGCCAGCCAGCAGCCACCACCAATGCCAGCGTCAGAAGACGAAAGGCAGGAGGAGCTCCCTCGGTCCCAGGAGCTGGTGGAGGAAGATGCCAAGCATCTTGGCGAAAGGAAGGGCACGCAAGTAGCAGGAGACGCGGGTGGCTCTCCGCCTCAGAAGCCCAGCTTCCAGGTAGCTCCTCTGTTCTCTCCCTTAGTGCCATGCCAGCCCTAACATCGCTCTTCTTTTCCATTTCTGGAGCAATAACGGTAAAACCTTCTCTTGCTTTCTGCTTTCATTTGGTGAGAGGGAGGGGTTATTTTGAAAACATGCATTTTCTGTAGCCTGTAAGTTTTGTGAGTTTTTGGTGTAACAGGAGGGTGCAGAGCCTAACTTGAGTCTGTGAAGACTAATGTGGTCACCCTTCCTACTGGGGAATGAGTGTTACTAGACAGAGTTGTAGAGCACAAGCTCCAGCTTTGGTTAGGTGTGGGAGTAGAGTAAGGACCAGGTTCTGCTGCCCACAGCTAAATGCTAATTGAGGAGATGGTGGTGAAGGGCAGGAAAGCAGTTGGAACCACTACGACCACACTGGAAAAGGAAGATGGAGTTTGAGATCTGTCTACAAAGGGCTGAGAAAAATCTTTGGAGCTTTATAGAAAAAGGGAATAACTTCAAGGGTTGGGGGGTTGCGCAGCTGGGGAATTTGTGCAGCTGGAAGTGGTAGGTAATTCTAACCAGGTGGTGGTCTGGTTGATATTTTAAGACTGGTTCTGAGAGAGTCATCCTTGCTTGAAGGGATAGTTTTGTTGCCATCAGGTGATGGCTCCTGTTTTGGAGGGCAACCTCAGTTTCCATCATGGGATAATTGCCCCCTGTTGGGTATGACCTTATCACATCACTTGGAATCTTTTCCTGAAATGTGAGGTGACAGAGTGGACACTTCTAGGCGTTGCTCCAGAGGATCTGGAACTGAGCAGTGTAAAAACCTGGTAATTGGATGTTCCTGCAAATTCTGAAAATTACTGTATTCTTAGCTTACTGGCCTCAGTCTTAAAAAAGGGGCGAGATAGGCCAGGTAAACTGAGGGCTAAAAATCCTTCAGTTACAGACACTCCCTACATGTGCAGGGCCAAGCGGGGACCTGAGCCTAAGTTTCAAAGCGATCGCAGCTTCATTCTGCTTTGAGATACCCATTGTGTGCCCAGCTCTAGGTCGCTTCCATGAGGAGACCAAACAGTGTTGAGTGTGTGAACAGGAGGTCAGATCTTTATCTGGGGCGATTATGCTAATGGTGTTGTGAAAAAGGGATTGGGATGATACAAGGGACAAAGGAGATGAGAAGCTAAATGAATGTACGATAGTAACATTGAGAATAGACAGGAAAGAGAGTAAGAAGGTAATTTTTGTTCCTTAAAGAAATTAGGGAAAGAGAATCTAGATTCCCCCCAATTTAATAAGAGTTTCCCCTCTCCTTCATTTTCAGTCTTTGGAACCAAAATATGGCTACTTTCACTGTAAAGATTGTAACACCAGATGGGAGAGTGCGTACGTGTGGTGCATTTCTGGAACTAATAAGGTAAGTAACAATGAATGGGAGGGGAGGGAGAGTGGAGTGGGCACTAATGTCAAATGGAAGCAGTGTGTTTCCCCGTAGAACATGGCTGCCATAGCCCTGTCTTGTCCATGTTGGTCCTCAGTGCTAGGCATGCAGTGAGTGCTCAGTGTATGTTCAAATTGAACGGAAGGGGCAAGCCACCTCATTCTTGAGCCACAGTCTAGCATATGAGGTTTGGTGTTTCTAGTGGGCCAGATTTCAGCTTATTTATGGGCTTTTGCTCTTGCCAACACGGGACTTTTCATAACCAGTTTTTCATTGCTGTGCTGTAATTTGTTTGAACAGGTTTGGGCTTTAGCACAAGAAAATTGCCATTATTTGCCACAAGGTGGGGCAATAAGAGAAATAATTTATAAGGGTTAATTACATAGGAGAGGTTTACTTTGGCAGGCTGTAGCGGTACCTGCCTGTAATCCCAGCTACTGTAGAGTTTGAGATATGGGATTCCGAAGTTGAGAGCAGCTTGGTCTATTTAGTAAGAGCTTGTCTCAAAATAAAAATAAAAAGGAATAAGGATGTAGCTTAGTCATGGAGCACCCTTGGATTCAATCACCAATATTGGAATTTTATTTTTATTTAGGCTAAACTAACCCTCCTCCTCCCACACTTGAGTTAATTGCTAACACATTAGGATTAGCAATTAGGATTAGGATTAGGATTAGGAAAAATGTCACATTCAATTTGCATTTCTGGATTTCCGTGAACAGCCCCAGCATCTGGTCGTGATGGACACTCATCTCAGAATGGGAACAGTGGGTGTAGCAGAGCAGCTGTGTGTCCTTTCGCTTGCCCTGTGCACTTCATTTTGTAGCAGTTTATAGCAGGCCGTGTCCTTAATTTCTAAGAGCATCTGAGTTTATGCTGTGTGTTCAAAGGCTGACTTTCAGCCCGAAGCCTGGGGGGATAGGGCAGACAGACTTGTTGAGACCTGCATGAAAACTTGGACTTTTTGAAATAGCCGCTGTCTAGACCTAGAAGACGAATAGATTTTCAAACCAAGTTAAAATTACTTCCTGTCTCATCTCTTGCCAGAAGAAAAACAATGGGGTGGATTCAGACGTTCCAAGGCACTAGCACACAAAGAATGTGACATAGAACTTGTCTTTAAGAAATGTATTCTGATAGTGATGCAGACAGAAGTGCAGTTTGGTGATGTATGCAGTGATATTCATGGCATCGAAGTGGTACAGAAATTACATGGGATGGGGGCTAACTTGTTTGAGGGACAGTGCCATGATTTCCAAATACAACCTTGAAGTATAAATAGGAGGAAGAAATCACCAGGTATAGCCAGGAGAAAATGTACACAGGAAAATGTACAAAGCTCAGAAAGCACGTAAGCATGTGTATTCATGGGTAACAAGTAAGTTAAAGCTCCAGTGGGCAAATAACTGGAAAAAATGATATGCCAAGGGTCATAGAAGGAGACCAAAGGAGAAGGACTTGTCCGCACAATGGATAAAACTATAACGACCGTTTTCCATTTCATATCTGTTATGGTTCATTTGTGTAAGAACTATAGATAAATAGTTGTCAGAACTATAGAAAAAGTAGTATTAGCCAAATTTTACAGATAAGGAAAATCAGGTTCATAGGGTAAGAAAAGGTGATTAACAGCCCTAGCAGCTTAAAACTGAAAGGGTTGAAGTTAAATTAGAGCAAAGTACAAGGCGAGTAATGGATTCCTTAAGAATGCGGAGCAGTTATTTTTCCCAATTCAACTTTATTAAATAATAATTTTATCTTTAGGTTTATTTCAAACAACTCTGTTCAAAATGCCAAAAGAGTTTTAACCCTTATCGAGTAGAAGCAATCCACTGTCAGGTAAGCACACTGAATATTTTTACTTTTTCTGTAATGTTTCTGTTTCTGTTTTTTAACCTGAATCCTTGGATAGAATCAGATATTGGTATAACAGTCTTAGGTTTTCTATATGTTTGAAGTTTTATAATCAGATATTTTAGAAAAAAGAAAGGCATACATTCTAATTTGCTTTCTTGAAGAGAAAGATGGGGAAGATTTGCTATTTTTGGTTCCCTTATGAGGTGCTTTGGTACAGCGTATGTGTGTTTTTCCTGTAAGTCCCTGTAGTTTGAAGGTAGTAATTTGATAAGTAGCTGTTATTAAGTATTCACTGTGTGCAAGAATTTAAGCTAAGTGTTTTAGATGTATTATCCCATGTGATGTCACCTTTGTGATAGGTGTTATTTCCATTTGGCAGATCAAAATGCTAAATTCAATAAAATGAATAACTTTCCCTGGGTTAGACTGCTAGGATTAGACCTGTGACTGGTCCCCAGGTGTCTCCAATGTTTAGAAAGTAACAGAACAGATGAGCTCTTAATTTCCAATGAAGTCTTTTTTGCGTTTTGGGGAGAGTATGTGTGGAATCTTTAGCTTGAAGAAAATGTCTTTAATCTTTTCAAAAAAAGTGCAATATGATTAATTTTTGAATTTAAGAAAAAATTTCAAAGCTGGGTAGGTGGCACATACCTGTAAGCCTGGCACTCTGGGAGGTGGAGGCAGGGGAATAGCCAGGTGCAGCCCAGCCTTAGCAATTTAGCAAGGCCCTGTCTCAGACATGAAAAGTAGTTCCATTCGCAGCACAGGTGTTCTTCATTTTACTACCTGCCTGCTTATCAGCTGCTCAGACTTACAACCCTCACTCAGACTTTGATGCTGGAACAAGAGTGGCAGTGTGGCCTTGTGGTGGCTTCTTGTACGGTACAGTGCCGTAGTTGTTACTGGTCGTACTGTGCAGTACTATAGTTTTATGGTCTGTTGTGTAATACAGTACTGGATATAAGAGCTAAGCAAATAAAAGCGAAGGTATTGAGTTGCAGTTTCCTTTGACCATTTCTTTGCTCTACAGATTGATTATATATATATATATATATATGCAGTTCCTCATTTAGTAGCAAATTCAGTTAACAGCCTTCTTGCTGGAGTGTAGCTTGGTCATTAAATAAGGAATGTCTGTTCTGCATAAAGCCTAAATCCTCCAGCTAAAAATTTTTCTCTTTTTCTGTGGTTAGTAAGTGATATTTTAAGAACTAGTTTATAAATGACTTATCCTCAGATTTTCTGGTCTGTGATTCTTAGTATTCTTGTGTTTAATATCAAATTGTGTTTATATTTTCTGTTTTTCTTTCTTCCCTTTTTTTTTGATACAGTCTTACTGTGTAGTTCAGACTGGCCTTGGACTCACTATATAGCCCTGGCTGGCCTTGGACTTGGAGCAATCTTCCTGCCTCAGCCTCCTGAGTGCTGGGATTATAGGTGCACACTACCATGCATGGCTATTTTCTGTTTTTCTGTACCCCATTTTCTGATGTTCACTTGACTTTTTTGGGGGGTGGGTGGGTACCGGGGATTGAATGCATCACCTTGCACTTGTGAGGCAGGTGCTTGTGCCACTGAGCTATATTTCCGGATGCTGCTCACTTGATTTTTAAAATTTCATTTTTCTATCAGTTTTATTGGTAGTTATTCTTTTTAAAATCATTTTTATGTGTTCTTTAGTGGTTTCTATAGAGGTGACAGTATGACTCCTTGACTTGTCAAGGACTAAATAAATTTACCTTTCTTCAATGCAATGGCTTTAGACTACTTGCATCACTTCATCATAATTTATCTGCTGCCATTTTGTATGTTTTAATTTTCCCTAAATTTTAAACTTTATAAGATATTATTTCATTTAGTCAACATTCATTTAGCTTTAGCTATGTGTTTATCCTTTCTGTGCCTCTGGGTCTCTTTTATATCTTTTTCTATATGAGGTTAATTTCTTCTACCTGAACACATGTTAGTATTTTTTGTAGTACAATATTAAGGTGACAAATTTTATTTTTATCTGGATATTTTTCAAGAGAGATTTTTGCTGGGTATAGAATTTGTAGTTTTTTTGTGTCCTTTTCTTGGTTTTCTGACAGAGTCTCACTGTGTAATTAAGCCTTGAACTTGCTGTGTAGCCCAGGCTGGTGCTGAACTCGATCCTCCTGCCTCAGCCTCCTGAGGGATGAGATTGCAGGGGTGTGGCCTTTCTGTCCTTTAAAATTCTGTCATTGTTTTTGTGCAGTTTGTCATTGTTTTCTGGCTGTTTAGTCTCATTGCAGTTCCTTTGATGTAATCTTTCTTTTGCTTTTCTCCTTAAATCTGCTTGCTTTTAAGATTTGGAAAGAATTAAGTTCGTGAACCGAGGCACCAGTGTGTGTGTGTCTCTGCTTTTATTTATTTATTTTGTGCTGTTCCAGGGATGTGCCTACTTGTGTCTTCTCTGTATTTATCCTGCCTCTTGTATCTGTGGGATGTTTCTTGAATCTGTGGCTTGGAGATTTTCAATACTTTTGGACAATTACCACCATTACCTTTTCGAATATGTATTATTTCTGCTCCTGTTTTCCATGTCTCTCTTCTCCAATTACTCATATTAGGCCTTTATGATAATCCTGACTCCTATGCTGTTTTTAAAATATACATCCCATGCTTTTGGTCTTTTATTGTACCAGTCAGGATATTATCTACTAAACTAGTTTCCATTTCTAATTATCATCTCACCTTTTCCAATTTGCTACTAAGAGTATCCACTAAGTTATTGCTATCAGTTATATTTTTCTGTTCTAGAATTTTTTGTTTTTAAAATCTTTGGAGATGTTTTATTTCCTTGGATTTGCGTAAGTACTTTAAAATCCATGAGATAATTCCATTAGCTTAATCTCTTGTGCGTCTGTTGCTGCCCTCTTGATTTTCAGCTATGTTGTTCTGCCTCCTCATATACTTTGAGTACTAGTGTCATTGATTAACAATTCTGAGAATTTGTTCCCTAGGATAGTGTCTTTTTCAAGAGAGGATTTATCCTGACTCTGATAGGCAAACAGATACACTAGCGGTTTCAGGTCACTATTTTCCACTCGGAGCTGAGGTACTTTGAAGCGATGCTTCAGAACCTGTAAAAGCAGGTCTATTTTTGGTGCAACTTTATGCTTGGGTTGTAGCCCTTCAGGTTCCCAGCATGAAGTCTGAGTGGTTTCCTGGCACTCCAGCCTGGCATATTCATTAACATCATCGATTTGTTAATCTTGTGTTTCTCTTCCTCTTGTATCTCATTGCTTTCCGAATTGGCAGGCAGTTTTACGAGCAGTATGCCTTGCAGTCTAACCTTGGTGATAGGTGTTATCCCCATTTTATGAATCAGAAAGTTACATTCAATAAGGTAAAGTAACTCTCCAAGTTAGGCTGATAGCATTAGACCTGCGATTAGATTCTATGGTGCTGCCAATGTGTAGACAATCACAGAACTAGATGAGATTTTAGCTTCCTATTAAGTCCTCTTGAGTTGGGGAAGGGGTCCTAAAAACACATTAAGGAAAGCTATCTTTAAGCTTTTCAAAATAGTTCAATAGAGTTGTTTTTTTAAAATAATCAAAAGAAGTTTTTGTTTTACAAATAATTGCCAAATGTCAGGCTTACCTCTTTCTGAGTTTCCATTTTTAATACTTTGATAATTTCCTTCCAGCAGTTATTAGTGCAGTTTTTCTAGTTGTCCAGCAGGCCTGATCATAATTCCCTAATCTACCATTGCCAGAAGCAACAATTTGCCTTAAAATAAACCATTACTTTATTGAGCCTGAAACTGTGAACATTAAACAAATCTATACAAAGTGCTTAGGGCAGTTGTAAACATGCATACAACATTTTAGATGCTAGAATTTTCATATTAAGAGGAATAATCCTAAATGAGAGTGGAAGATGTGAAAATAATGTTTGAAAAATCATATTTAAGGCTTATATTTGGGAAATGAAAGGGCCTGTTTGTAGTGTAAAAGATAAATCTTGACACATAGGATATAAGCAGAACATAGCAGTGATTATCAATATCAGTGATTAGCAGGGATAAGAGGGTGGCCCAGGGCAGCACATATCTTCATAGAATATAAATTTTTATTTAGCATAAGATAAAATGGGCTATTGGTTGAAAAGTACTACTTTAAATCTTAGTAAAGATTGGGCATATCTGGAAAGAAAAGAATTTCATTTCTTGTAGAATATATCTTCCTTTTAGCTGTGGCAACCTAACATACCCTACATGTTGCGAGGTGGCCCCAGTAAATCACACCTAGTTGAGAACTATTGCTGTATTACATTCTAATGTTCTCATTTAGAAAATCAAATCACTTAGCCCCACCCACTACCCCTCATCTTTATCTGGCTACAAACACAACTACAGAGAGACATTCTATAAATGTATTTAATTTTTATGTTGTCTTGGTTGATTTAGGAATGTTCTCTTTAACATGTCTGATCATTCATCTTGAAAAACGTCTCACATTTAGTGGGATTAATTGGTTTTGTATAACTTCGTCATGAACTTCTTATAGCATTAAAAGAAAGATAAAGGTATCAGCAACGGGGTAGCTGGGAAGTATTTTGATTGGGGATTACTCTGGAAGCACAATTTGATCATTTAGTATCCAAACTATTCTTTGTTTTCTAAAGACCTGTTCAAAGTCTCAGTGTTCCTGTCTCGAAAAGAAAAGACGTAATGATAGAAGGAGGCCTCATCGACAAGAACTATGTGGTCGCTGCAAAGACAAGAAATTCTCCTGTGGCAATATTTATAATTCTAAGTACATCATATGACAGACAGTATGGTTTGTGAACTCTTATACTTTACTGTAACTGACTTTTTGGCACCTTGGCTCTGATTTAGCATTGGATAATGGACTATGCTTTTGTACTTTTTGTAGGTTGTATAACATTTGTACAAAATGAATAGACTAAAATAAATGCATGTATATTAAAACATGAAGCCACATTAATTGGCAATGTCAGGAAAAATATTAAGACAATAGGAAATGGGAGGTATTATCAGTTATGTAATAGGAATGCTGAAGAAAAAAACAGTCATTCACTTGATAAACTTGTGAACTGGGTGTTCTAAGCACTGGGAATATAGAGATGACTAAGAGACAATGTCCCTGCTTCCACGTATACATCATTACAGCAGATGCTGAAATGGAGCCTGGCTTGTGTCAGGCACTATAACTTTTCATAGCCCCATATTAAATAGGAACAATTATACCTTTTCATAGGTGAGGAGATGGAGGAACTGATAGGTCACGCGATAGATCCAGGATGTGAACCCAGGTAGACTAGGACCTGTTCTGTGCTTGTAATTGCTACATTTCAATTAAGATTGTGTTATGTCCCCTGAATGAATCATGATACTATGGCAGTACCCCTGGGAAGTGACTGGGAAGAGGTGAGGTGACATGAGACTTAAGACTTGCAGGAAGAGGGAAGCTGGGAGAACATGGTTTTGGTCCAAGGGTACAGTAAGAGTAAAGGCCCCAAGGGGCTGGGGAACATACTGAATGTGTTCCAGGAAAGGGGATTCCTTGATGTAAAAGTCTGGCATCACGCTGAAGAAGACAGATGTGAGTCACTAGGGTTCCTCGCCCATGGCCCAGCATATGCAAGCCCATGAAAGGGGTACAACAAGATAGTGGCCTCAGCTTCTTAATTTGCAAAGCTCACTTCCCACTGTGGGGGAAGATTGGGAAGGGTGGAAGGGTGAAGACTGGCCCGGAGGTTAACGGATACATGCGCAGAGTGATGCCTGGACAAAGGAAATCATTGAGTGTGTTTTTCAGTCAAACTACTTTGGCAACACCCAAAACCACCAGAATGGGCTGTGTGAGAAGGAGGCGGTAGCCTCGGCACCTGCAGCAGAAGACCGGGTTGCTGAAGCTGTGCCTGAGCCAGCAGAAGAATACACTGAGCAAAATGAAGTGGAATCACCAGAGTATGTGACTTATGGCAGAAACGGAGTTATGCAGTGGTGAAAAGGAGCAGGTAGCTGGGTGGACAGTTGAAACAGTCAAGGTGGTAAATTTACTCCAGCAGCAACCTCTGGCTGTGTCTCCTTCAGTACCAGAGCCCCACTCTTTGACTCAGTGGCTCAGACAGATCCCCTGTGAGAAGACAGTGGGTACATGATCTTAATGGTACAAATGCAGAGGACTTATAATTTCATACAGGACTCAATGCTGATTTTGAAAATCAGACTCTATTTTGCTATTGTATCTGTACAGCCTATGAATCCAGCACAAAACATGGACATGACCCAGCTGGTTTGCCCTCCTGTTCATTCTTAATCTAGACTTGCTCAGCCTAATCAAATTTCTGTACACCCAAAAGCGACACAGGTTCCTTTGGTTTCATCCATGAGTGAGGGATACACAGCATCTCAACCCTTGTACCAGCCTTAGCATGCAACAGAGCAGCAGCCACCAAAGGAACCAACTGATCAGATTCAGGCAACAATCTCTCAAAACACAGACCAGACTACAGCATCCTCTTCCCTTCCCGCTGCTTCCCAGCCTCAGCTATTCCAGGCTTGGAAGAGCAAACCTTTGCACAGCGTGGAAAGAATGGCATCAATGGAAGTGTAGCTCCGTTCCAATCCATGCAAATGGTATTCAAAACGAATGCCCCAGTCCCTCCTGTTCATGAACCAGAAACTTTAAAACAGCAAAACCAGTACCAGTCCAGTTACAACCAGAGCTTTTCCAGTCAACCTCACCAGGTAGAGCAGACAGAGCTCCAACATGAACAGCTTCAAATAGTGGTTGACACTTACCATGGACCAGCCCCATCAAGTGACTGGTAACCACCAACAGCCTCTTCAGCTGGACTCCCATGTGGCAGTCAGCCTTATTAGAATAGTCATGGTGTGTCCCATGGAGGTGGCACTAGAGGCTTTATGAATGGATACTGAGGCCCTGCCAATGGATTCAGAGCAAGATATGGTGGTTACCAGCCTTCATTCTCTTACAGTCCAAACAGTGATACACGGCCTCAGGTCAGTGCTCCCTGGGACTATGGCTATCAGCGGGATGGACATCAGCAGATGTCAAGTGAGGCTCTGGGCAGCGTGGATCACAGGAGCCCCACGAGGTCATGGAGGGCCCCCAAGACCCAACAGAGGAATGCAATGAATGAATACCCAGCAAGTGAATTAATCTTCACAGGATTATGTTTAATTGCCAAAAGCACACTGGCCAGTGTACAATATGTTACCAGAAGAGTTGTTACCTATTTGTGCTTCCTTTCAGAAATTTATTGTAAAGGGACTGTTGTCATCCCATAGACAGGACTACAATGGTCAGTTTTATATTACTTGGATATGGAAGGGAACTGTTTTTACTCTGCATGTTCTGTCCAAAGAGTCATCTCGAGCCTTACACATGATAGATTCCTCACCCTTGCTCAGGAGTAAAACATAATATACTTTATGGGGTGATAATATCTCCATAGTTGTTTGTAGTGGCTTGAACAAAAGCAACTCTGACTCTTGGACTTTGGATTATATCTATAAGTCAGCTCTAGAGCTTTTCAATGGCAATTGACAAATATTTTCTTTAAGAGGAAGATGGAAGGAGTGGAGTATGGAGTGTGGTTTGGCAAAACAATTGCATTTCACAGCTTTCCCGGTTAAATTGGAGCACTAAACGTTTAGGGACGTACCAAATTATGCATAGGTCCTTAATCATGCATGGAAGGCTGGCTACCAGCTTTGACACAGCACTGTTCATCTAGCCAAATACTGTGATTAAAAACACATGTAAACTGCTTTTTAACAGCTGATTACTGTAAGACAAAGCCAAAAATGCAAATTAGGATTTCATTGGCACTTTTTGAAAAATATGCAACATAATGGGAAATAATCTAGGATGGGCCACTTTGGTACTTAATGTGAATTATGTAGGTGTCTTTTGAACACTTCTTAACAGTTTCTTTTAGACAATGATTTTTATAAGGATTGGTACTTTATATCAGTCCTTATGACATGTACATTGTCGTCACTAATCCTTGGATCTTGCTATATTGTTACCTAAATTGGTACAGATATTGATGAAAGTCGCTAATGGAAAATGATAACACTCTTGGTCACATGTTTTTCCTGCATTTTGAAAGTTCTTAAATGTAAGAAGATACCAAATGCCTGCTGCTACCACCCTTTTAAATTGCTATCTTTTGAAAAGCACCAGTATGTGTTTTAGATCGATTTCCCTGTTTTAGGGAAATGTCAGTCAGTAGCTTCAATCCTGATGGTATTAGCAAAACAAATAAAACGTGTATAAAAGCTGTATCTTGAAACACAGGTGTTCAACAGCTAGCAGGTTATGTGATTCACCTTAATGCATTGTTAGCGTCACAAATTTTATAATTGTGTGCAGAAGCTGTTTCTGTGGTATTCACATTTATCATTTGTCTAGTTCAACCCTAATTGAATTCTCCTTTTCTCATGGAGGCATTTATGTTCAAAGCGGTGACTTCTTCCCGTAGATGCACAAGGAGAGTCTCAAGTTTGATGGAGACGGATGGTTTAGTAGTGACTTAGCCATAAGCACAGTGTTGGAATTTGTACTAGTAGTTTGAGCACTGGTTCTGTGGCCTCTGAACTCAGTGCTGCTTGTTTGTCTCGTATTCTGACTCTATGGGGAGTTAATCACATCTATTCAGCAAAGGCTACTAAATTAATGGTAGTCTCTGTGCAGAAATTAAAAATTTATTTTTAGCTTTTATGTAAGGAAATTGTTCAGTACGTACTCAGCTACTTAAAAACCAAACCAAACCCAAACTATTCTCATCATTAGACAACTGGAGTTTTTGCTGGCTTCATAACCTACTAAAATGGATAGGCTATTGAATATTCCACATTCGAAAATTTTATAGGGTGGTGGGTAATGGGGAAACCTCAATGTTTATTTTATGTTATTTTGAAGAGAATAAAGCCAAATGAGACAGAACAAAATAGAGTCAATCAAAACAAAAGGATCAATATGGTACATGACTTAAAAACAAAATACAAGGAGATCAATAATGGGCTACCATAATGCCTCTTGTTATCATCAAAAGAATTGCCCATATCATCAGAGAGAGTTGCTGGCTTCCCAGCCCAAGAATGCTTGGCTTGCTTGTCTCCAGATGGAGGGCAGGGAAGTGCTTGTTGCCATGGGATGGTCCAGATGCCTCTCTTGCATCAGTTGCAGGGCAGAAGGAGTTGTGTTGTTTCACTAGCAATCCTCAGTGTCGTGGCTGGTCTCTGGCTGTGTCACTACAGGTTTAGTGGTTATTGTGCTTGATAGAAAAAGAAAAAAGGAAAAAAAATAAACAACTGGTGGTCTGTTGGGGTGGGAGCAGTCACTTATCCCTGCGTATGCCCGAGAAATTTGTCGTTAGGCTGCAGTGTCCTCCGTTTGCCAGAAATCAAAAGAGGTGAGCAGCCTGGTACTCTAGGCCTATCACCTGTGAACTGAGTTTTCCACACCTTTAATGACTCCCCATTTCTTTTGGGTGGGGGACTTCCTGGGAATGGTGATTCCTGCTCTGATCCCAATCCCACCAGTGAGAAGCCCACAGGCAGTCCTGTGCGCTGGTTTATCATTTTATAAAGTCCTTTGCCTATGTTTTGTTTCATTTTATTTTATTTTAAATTTTATTTTAATGGGGGTAAAATTAAACACAACAAAACAGAACAGAACGGGACATAAGAAAGCATAAATTTCAAAGCTAGGCAACCAGAGATCTTCACTATCTGTCATATTGTCTCTTGTTTTCTTCCAAATGGTTGTCCGTATCTTTGGATACGGGGAGTTCATACTAAATAACATAGCCAATCTTTTTACAAGATGTGTAGTTCACTGGCTCCCACTTGCTAAGCCGGGGGTTGGGGGACACGGAATGGGGGACAGGATGACATGAGATGTTTGATTCTCAGCCCATGCGCCGGCAGGCTCACAAGGGCACCAGAGTTTCTCTCCTTCGGGCTGCTGAAAGTCTGGCATACTCACAGCCACTGCCCAGAGAGGGGAGGAGTTCCTTGTTCTCCTGGCACCCCCAGTCAACTACACAGTGCAGGTCCTGACGCGCCAGGGTCTCTCTCCTTCAGGCCACCAAAAGTCTGCCGCATTCACCTGCTATTTCTTTGTGATGAATTGACTATTACATTTCCAAAGTTCAGGGCGGCAGGCTGGTTGCTGGTTTGCTCAGCACCCTGAGTTCCAACATGGTGCGGATCTCAGGAAACGCTGTTGCTTCTTGTTTCCCCGCCCTGGGGTGGCTGCGGCTTGCCAGACCACAGCCACTTACCAGGGCGGCAGGCTGGTTGCTGGTTTGCTCAGTGCCCTAAGTTCTGCTATGTTTTATTTGATCTACAAGTCTCTTCTCTCACATTGATTTTGGTATTAGGATATATGTCCCTCCCTTCTTTCAATTACCTGTTTTTAGATGATACCCTTGGAAGGGGAATAGCTAGATTGAGACTTCCAATCCTAGTATTTTGAGGAATCTCCACACTGATTTCCACAGTGGTTGCACCAGTCTACACTTCCACCGTCAGTAGAGAAGTGTTCCTTTTATCTCACAGCCCCACCAACATTTGCTATTGGTTGATTTCTTGATGGCAGCCATTCTTTCTGGAGTGAGATGGAATCTCGATGTTGTTTTAACTTGCATTTCTCAAATGACTAGTCATGATGCACATTTCTTCATGTATTTATTTGCCATTTGTATTTCTTCATCTGAGAAGTATGTGTTCATCTCAATGGCATGGGTCTAGTTTTAATCTTTAGTATGTAGTAAAACAGTTTTTCCAGCACCATTTATTAGATAGAGGCTATCTTTCTTCCAGTGAATGTGTTTGAACCCTTTGTCAAAGATAAGATGGCTGAGTGTCTTTGTAGTTGTTTTTGCCTTTTGTAGTCTGCTCCATTGATCCTCAGGTCTGCTCCTTCCACCAGTACCATGCTGTTATTATCATGGTAGCTTTGTAGTATAATTTTAAATCAGGGATTATGGTGCTCCCTGCTTTGCCTTTGTTACCCAGAATTGCTTTTTGTATTTTAGGTCTCTTCTGATTCATTTATTCTAGGTCTCTTCTAAGATTCTTTTCCCTAATTCTGTGAGATATGCTACTGGCATTTTGATTGGGATTGTATTAAATCTGTATAACAGTTTTGGGAGTATGGCCATTTTCATTATGTTGGTTCTTCCTACCCCAAAACAAGGGATATCTTTTCATTTTCCAATTTTTGATATCTTTGTTAGAATACTATGGTTGTCATAAAGGCCTTTTACTTCTTCATTAGATTGATTCCTAAGTTTTGTCTTGTGCTTTCTCTTTTCTTTTTTAATGCTATTGTGAAAGGTGTGATTTCCCTAATTTCTCTCTTAGTGAGCTTGTCATGTGTGAACCAGAGTGCTATTGATTTTCGAGTGTTGAGATTGTATCTGGCTAGGGTACTGAATTTGGTTATTAAATCTAAAAGTCTTTTTTTAAAATTTTAAAACAAAACAAAAAAGACTAAAAACAATGGTACAGGATCTCAAATCAGCACAACAGGAGACTGACAATGGTTACTGCACTTCGTACTTCCATTGTCAAAGTAGTTGCCCAAATTACAAGACACAGGCATGAAAAAATGATCAAACAGTGAAAGCACAAACTGTTCTCTTGATGAACCAACAGAGATCTGTAGTATGATGATCTCTCTTGTGTATATATTTGTCAGCATGTAATCTTTTCCCTTTTTTCCTCTCTCTCTTCCCCCATCCCAGTTGTTCCTTCTCCTTGAGCAGTTTCTTCCCCCTTTCACTTTCACAAAATCTGTTGTACATTTTGGGTCTTATTTACCTTTTCAGCTTTTTACATTAAGGAAACAATATTATATTTACACGTGTGTCTGATTTATTTCACTTATGAGTATGGTCTCAAATTGAATTCATTTACCTATAAATGTCT
>PVJX010018589.1:0-36235 GCA_004027295.1 Dolichotis patagonum
ATGGACAGCGCCTCAGACAAAGGACTTTTGTCTAGAACTTATAAAGAATTAAAAAAAAATCATACCCTTGAAATTCAAAGACCCAATCCAAAAAGGGCATCTGAAATGAATACACAGTTCTCAGATGAAGAAATACGAATGGCAAATAAATACATGAAAAAATGTTCATCATCATTAGTCATGAGAGAAATGCAAATTAAAACCACACTGAGATTCCATCTCACCCCAGAAAGATTGGCCAAGATAGAAAACACTACCAACAAGTGTTGGAGAGGCTGTGGGGAAAAAGGAACACTTCTGCACTGTTGGTGGGAGTGTAGACTGGTGCAACCACTGTGGATGTCAGTCTGGAGATTCCTCAAAAAGCTGGGTATGGAAGTGCCATTTGACCCAGCTATTCCGCTTCTAGGCATATTTCCAGAAGATCTGAAAACATCATACCACAGTGATATATGTGCACCCATGTTTATAGCAGCACAATTTGTAATAGCCAGATCTTGGAAACAACCTAAGTGCCCATCAACTGAGGAGTGGATAAAAAAGTTGTGGTATTTTTATACAATGGAGTACTACTCAGCTATAAAGAATGATCACATTGAGATATTTATAAATAAATGGACACGACTTGAGACCATACTCATAAGCGAAATAAACCAAACTCACATGTGTAAATACAGTATAGTCTCCCTAGTATGAGAGTTGGCAAGAGTATATAAGATTTTATGGTAATCATGAGTCCCCATCTCATAACTTTGAAGCCTTTCAGTGTTTTCATTCATCAGTTGGGACAGTTTTATCCTTTTTGTTTGACTTTATTATACGTGATGCTATGAACAGCTGTTTTGAAGAGAACAAAACATTATGACAGCTATTGCTGACTTAATACTGTCCTTCTTAGAAGTCCTACCAAGCTTCTATTCTTCTATTTCCATTGGTTCTATCTATCACATTGTGTCTTATTGGGATTTGAATATGTGTGAAAGTATAAAAAAATTTTTTATTGGAAATGAGATATTATAATACCCATTGATCATTCTCTGTTATTCAGTTCAGAATGCCCTGTAATTCTTTCACTCTTTGAATGGTTTTATACTTTTTTGTTATGTTTGATATTATTGTATTTGAAACTATGCTCAACTATAGCAGAGAAAGAAATATTGTGATAGCTATTGTTAATGTCTGATTGTCTTAATGTTAAGTATTGTGTTGCCTATGTTGTCCGGTACTGATCTGCTCTGTACTGACCTCTTTTGTCTTATTCTCTTTAAAATAAAATGGGGGAAAAAAGAATGAAGTTTAAAATAGTGATCTGTTCTTAACAAAGTTTAAAACTTTTTTAAAGGTTTCAGATTTGTCAAAATAATCTCTAGTGTTCTAAAATGTCTTGTTATAATGAGATGTTTAAAAAACAAGCCTTAAATTCATTTTCTTTTTTATTTTAAATTTTATTTTAAAGAGAGTAAAATTAAACACAACAAAATAGAACATAAGAAAGCAATGTAAGGGACATAGATTTCAAAGCAAAACAACCAGAGATCTTCACTATCTATCATATTTTCTCTTGTTTTCTTCCAAATAGTTGTCCATATCTTCACATACAGTGAATTCATACAAAACAACATAGCATAAAACTGATCCAAATAGGATGATGAAGGCATTTTAGGTCTTCAAGACCAGACAATAAGCAAGTCAAAAATGACTGCCATAATGCCTCTCATTGTCTTCAACATTCCTGTCCAAATCTTCATGTATGTTGAAATTAAACAAAACAAAACAGACTAAAATCACTCTGAACAAAGAATAATAGCATTGCTGGATTTCACATCATGACACTACAGAATCAGCACTGGGTACTGTAGTGTCTCTTTTTCTTCAAAGTAGTTGTTCTTGGGGATGCCCCTAGCACACCTGAGCGACCTCCGACTGCTGCCGCTGGGCACAGCCCTTGGCTGGGAACATCGGGGAATCACCCAGCACACCTGAGCCCCCTAGGACTGGCATGGCTGGGCCTGCCCCTTGGGGAACCCACCCACATCCTGGACCTAGTACTGCAGTTTATCTTTGGATCCAATCCCTTCTCCCAGGACCTTGGACTACAGTGGATTATTGTGCTGGCTGGCTGAGAGATTGAGGAACCTGTTACCCAAACAGAAGACCTCAGCAAGCTCCAGTCAGAGTGGTGAGTTTGCCCCCTAAAATAGAGGTCTGCAGTGGGTAAACAGGAGCAGAAGTAAAACTCCCTCCAACTGTAAGACCTTGGTGAACCTGGCAAGAGAGTAGGTAATCCCCTCCACACAGAAAACATCAGACAGGTTGAGGAGTGTACCAATAATTCCCCCCCCAACTTAGAGAAAATTAAAAGAGCTTATGAGACCCCCATTGACACAGTAGGGCCTCAGCTGACAAAAAAACTATAGCCAGGGAGATCTGGGGACCCGCAAAAACCTGAAGATACAGCAACAGCAGAAACTAAGAGTTGACTTACATCAATACTTCTAGGCTAATCAGCCCAGACAGAATATAGGATTCACCCAACAGGCCCTGTAGGAGGAATTCAGGTGACTGGATCTCCTCTTCATTGTGGTACCCAGGAATTTGACAAACATAAACCACACAGTAGGACCATAAAAAGCACACTACAGACAGTTGCAACTGTTGGGATTGAAAGAACAAATATTTACCCAAAAGGTGAAAATAACAAAATGAAAAGGCAAAATGCAATCTCAAATATCTAGTCCATCAGGAGTAAGTGACTTGAAAAGTCCTGACAATGAAATACAGGACTTTAAAAGTCATACACCAGAAATCTCTGAAAAAATAGCAAATGAAGTACAGAAACAAATCCATGAGGTCATACAGGAACTCAAATTAGAAATAATGTCTTATGTAAAGACAGAAATAACAACCGTAGTAAATGAGTTGCTCAACATAGCTAGAGAAGAAATAGATTAAAAAAAAATACAGGAGCATGGGAAATTGATTGAAACTTTGAATGAACAACTTAGAAAACAAGCAGAATCCATGAAACAAATTCAAAGAGATATCCAAGAAACAAAAAAATTGTACTGATGGCTGGCAAAATGGTTTAAATGAAGCTAAGGACAGAATTTCAGACCTTGATGACAAGATCGCAGATAGTGATCTTGAAAGGGTAGAACTTATAAAAACAACAAAGCAGCATGAAATGACAATCCAGCAGCTTCAAGATGATGCCAAGAGAAACAATGTAAGACTAATAGGCATTGGTGAGGATGCAGGAGACAATGCAAAGGACATAGCTAAGCTGTTCACAGAAGTAATGGCAGAAAATTTCCAAAACGTGATGAGGAAATCTGATATACAAATAAGTGATGCATATAGAATGCCAAACATTGATAACCAACATAAATCTACACCCAGGCATATAATAATTAAGATCTCAGACATATAGCATAAAAACAGAATACTAAAACCTGTTAGAGAAAAGACAAAACTCACCTATCAAGCAAAGCCTGTTAGAATCAGCACAAACTTTCAGGTTAAGACAAGCTTGGAGTGAAGTATTTCAAGCCCTAAAAGAAAACAACTTTCAACCCAGACTGATGTACCCAACAAAACTGTCTTTCAAATTTAATGGAGAAACAAGATACTTCCATGACAAAGAACAACTGAAGAAATTCATGTCCACCAAACCAACCTTACAAAGACTACTGAAAGACATCCTACATAGAGATAAAAATGACCACAATATCCAGAACAACAACAGAAAGAAACCACCAGGCGGGACAAGAAATTAAACAAAGGAGAAAAGCAGGAAACTAACAATAGGAACACCACATGGCAAAGGCAAGCCAGTACATATCAGTGATATCCATAGATGAAAATGGGCTCAATTCGCCTATCAAAAAAAAAAAAACAGGCTGACAGAATGGATCAAGAAACAGGATGCCACAATATGCTGTATACAATAAACACATCTGACTCATAAAGAAACTAATAGATTAAAAGTCAAAGGATTGAAAACAGTATTCCATGAAACACGAACCCAGAAAAAAGCAAAACTAGCTATTCTGTTTGTAGACAAAGTGACCTCCAAGCCTAAAATGATCAAAAGAGATAAAGAAGGCTACTACATACTTTTAACTGGAAAACTACTAAAAGAAGAATTAACAATTATAAACATATATTCACCAAATGCAAGTGCACCCAACTATACAAGACAAATACTAATGGACATGAAAAACCAAATATACAAGAACACAATTATAATAGGAGACCTTAACACCCCACTGTCACAAAGAGATAGATCAACTAGACAAAAAGTCAGCAAAGAAATAACAGAACTGAATCATACCTGTGAGCAAATGGACTTAGTAGATGTGTACAGAGTGCTCAACCCAACCACATCAGAATATACATTATTCTCAGCTGCACATGGGACATTCTCCAAAATACACCATATATTAACCTATAAAGCATTCTTAAGTAAACACAAAGGTATTGAAATTATCCCATGCATACTATCTGAGCATAGCGCACTGAAATTGGAAATCAGTGACAAAAAACCCCTGCAAAACCTGCATAAATACACAGAAATTAAACAACAGCATTCTGAATAACCAGTGGGTTACAGATGAAATTAAAGAAGAAATAAAACAATACCGACAATACAATGAAAATACAGATATAACATCCCATAACCTATGGGATGCGATGAAAGCAGTCCTAAGAGGGAAACATATAGCAATAAATAGTCACATCAGTAAAATGGAACAAACACAAATAAATAACTTAATGTTACATCCCAAGCTTGTAGAAAAGGAAGAACAAGTCAAATCCAAAGCTCATAGAAGAGAGGAAATTGTAAAGATTAGAGCAGAAATTAATGCAATTGAAACTAAAAAAAATACAAAGAATTAATGAATCAAAGATCTTGCTTTTTGAGAGAATAAACAAAACTGATAAACCCCTAGCCAACCTTATCAACAAAAAACTCAAATCCACACAATAAGGACTGAAAAGAAGAAAATTACTACAGATTCCATGAAAATTCAAAAGATCATGAATGTCTACTTTGAAAATCTCTACTCACAAAGGGTAGAAAACACAGAGGAAATGGACAGATTTCCAGAAACATATGAACTACCAAAGCTCAACCAAGAAGATATAGCAATTTTGAATAACTCAATATCATCTACTGAAATCAAAAATGTGATTAAAAACTTACCAACAAAGAAAAGCCCAGGTCCTGATGGATTCACAGCTGAATTCTACAAGAAATTTAGAGAAGACTTGATGTCACTACTCCTTAAACTCTTCAATGAAATTGAAAGAGAAGCAGTCCTCCCTAACTCATTCTTGGAGGCAAGTATCACTCTGATACCAAAGCTGGAGAAAGACCAAACTAAAAGGGAGAAGGATAGACCAATCTCACTAATGAACATTGATGCAAAGATTCTCAATAAAATATTGGCAAATAGAATGCAGCAAATCATTAAGAAGATTATACACCATGACCAAGTGGGATTTAATCCAGGAATGCAGAGGTGGTTCAACATACATAAATCAATAAATGTAATACACCACATCAACAGAGCCAAAAACAAAAATCACATGATCACCTCAATAGACACAGAAAAAGCTTTCGATAGAGTCCAACACCTTTTCATTAAAAACCCTACAGAAACTTGGAATAGATGGTATGTACCTCAATCTCATAAAGGCCATCTATGACAAACCAACAGTCAACATTATACTAAATGAACAAAAACTGAAAGCCTTCACTCTAAAATCAGGAACAAGACAAGGATGTCCACTATCACCACTCCTATTCAATATAGTTCTGGAAATATTAGCCAGACCAATTAGACAAGAGGGAGAAATAAAAGGTATAAAAATAGGAAAAGAAGAAGTTAAATTATCATTATTTGCAGATGACATGATACTCTACATAGAAGACCCCAAAAACTGCATTAAAAGACTACTAGATGTAATAAACAAATTCAGCAGCATAGCTGGATACAAAGTCAACACTCAGAAATCAACAGCATTCCTGTACACAAACAAAAAACTCACTGAGAGAGAAATTATGGAAATATCGCCTTTCACAATAGCAACTAAAAAAATGAAATACTTACGAATCAACCTAACCAACAATGTAAAAGACCTATATACTGAAAATTATACTACTCTAAAAAAGGACATTGAAGAGGATATTAGAAAATAGAAGGATGTTCCATGCTCTTTGTTAGGAAGAACCAATATTGTAAAAATGGCCATACCCCTGTAACTGTTATACAGATTTAATGCAATCCCAATGAAAATACCATTAACATATCTCACAGATCTAGAGAGAACACTCCTAAAATTCATTTGGAAACAGAAGAAACCTAGAATAGCAAAGGCAATTCTGGACAACAAAGGCAAGACAGGAGGCATCTCAATTCTTGGTTTGAAACTATACTACAAAGCCACAGTGATAAAATCAGCATGGTACTGGCAAAGAAATAGACCTGAGGATCAATGGAACAGATTAGAAGATGCAAACACTACTACAAAGACACTCAGCCACCTGATATTTGACAAAGGGGGCTAAACATGTTCATTGGAAAAAAGATAGCCTCTTTAATAAATGGTGTTGAAAAAATTGGCTCTTCACATGCCAAAGACTGAAACTAGATCCATGCCTATCACCATACACTAAACTAAAATCAGAATGGATCTAGGATCTAAATATTAAAACAGAAACACTTAATCTACTGGAAGACAAATTGGGTAAAAATCTTGGAGACATAGGTGTAGGGAGATAATTCATGAATAAAACACAAACTGCATGGGAAATACTTCAAAGAATCAACAACTGGGATCTCATATTACTGAAAAGTTTTTGCACTTCAAAAGAAATCACCAACAAAGTGAAAAGAAAACCCACAGAATGGGAAAGAATTTTAGTCAACAACCCCTCAGACAAAGGACTTATATCCAGAACATACAAAGAACTGAAAAACAGGAAGCCCCCCAAATTCAAAGACCCTCTCCAAAAATGGGCATCTGAGATGAACACACAGTTCTCAGATGAAGATATACAAATGGCAAATAAATGCATGAATAAATGTTCACCATCACTGGTCATTTGAGCAATACAAATTAAAACAGCATTGAGATTTCATCTCACCTTGGAAAGAATGGCTGGCATCAAGATATCAACTGATAACAAATGTTGGCAAGGCTGAGGGAAAAAAGGAACAGTGCTCCACTGTTGGTGGGAGTGTAGACTGGTGCAACCACTGTGGAAATCAGCATGGAAAATTCTCAGAAGACTAGGATTGGAAGTCCCATTCAATCCAGCTATTCCCCTCCTGAGTATTTTCCCAGAAAAATTGAAAAGGTCATATCACAATGAAATATGTGCACCCAAGTTCACAGCAGCACAATTTGTGATAGCTAAATCTTGTAAACAACCAAGATGCCCATCACCTGCAGAGTGGATGAAAAATATGTGGTCTTTTTACACAATGGAATATTACTTAGGTATAAAAAAGATTATCTTGAGGCCTTCATAGGCAAATGGAGACAACTTGAGGCTATCCTCATTAGTGAAATAAATCAGAATCATATTTATAAATATCACTTTGTATCTCTAGTGTAAAAAGTAATAAGAAATGTAGGAGTAATAAAACCCAAAATATGTAATTGTTATTGTAAAAAAGAGATGAAAAGAAAGTGCTCTAAAGGATATAACTGCATGTATGTTTAAGTGTGTAGGATTGATAACCATATTACTAAGGTTTTGTTGGATAGTTGAACAGAACTGTTTGCAGTCTCACTGTTTAAATGTCCACTTTGTATGCTTTACTTTTGTAACTTGAACAACTGTGGAGGTTAGAGGCTCTGAGGTCTGGTTGATGGCTTTCACAGAGGAGGGGGTCTGAGCAGACTCAGACCTCCCAAGTCCTTGGCAGACCAAGTGATTCACCCTGCCTAATCTGTCCTGCTCTGGCGCCACCCTGCAGCCTCCCTCCACCCACCCTTTGCCACTCCCCTGTCACACCTACGTGCCCACCCTATATATTCCCTGCACTTCCGCAATAAATCAGATCTGTGCCAACAGCGGGTCCCTGGAGTGAGTTTCTCCATCGCCACTTGCCTCGGGCCCAGGTTTACAGCGAGGCCCATGAGGCCTTAAACAACTATTTCTAAGAGGACAATATGTAATTTATCAACTAGTGATTTCTTACTGTTTATTTTTTTTTGAAATTATGTATTATTTCTACCCTTTTTCTGTTTTTTTCTTTAAATAAAATTTTTTGAAAAGTAGTTGTTCATTTCATCATGCATTATATAATCAGTTTTCATAAACTGTTTATAAACTCTACACATGCATGAGTCTCTACATGTATATCTATCCTTTCTGTATTAGAGGGAAAAACAAAACAAAGCAAGATAAAACAAAACAAATTCCTAGAAAAACATGAAATGAAAAAGTCATATAAAAATACAATACAAGGTGATCTACAATGCTTACTATGATGTCTCTTGTTATCTTCAATAGAACTGTCTATATCATCAGGCATAGTGTAACTGAACATAGCAGTACATAACAATATTAATAAAAACAAAATGTTGGAGATATTATAAGACTTCAAAAGCAAGTAATAGTCAAACCAGAGTGGGTATCCTAGTGAATCTTGTCATCTTCAGTGTAGTTGCCTGTACTCTCAGACTTGATACTATCAATCATAACAGATTCCAATAAAATCAGTCAATATAAAACAGCAACCTAACAAACCAGATTCAAATAAGATCAGTCATAATAAAACAGTGTAAGTTATACAGGGCTTCAGATTAAGTTAATAGGAAATTAAGGATGATTACCATAATATATCCTGCTACTTTGGGGAGAGCTGTTTGTGCCCTCAATTCTAGTACAAGAAGACAAACTGGAACAGAATATAATCAAACTAAACAGAGCGGTGAGAATAATGTGGATTTTAAATCCTGATACACTATTAACAATATCCTCTGCCTTCTTTTTTTAGACAATTCCTCCCCTTTCACTCCCACAGGGTGCATTGTACATTTTGGGTCCCACTAACTCCCTCAGTTTTTAGATGGGGGGGCAACCTGCTATTTACCTAAGTGGTTCTGAACTTTCTCACTGCTGGGCTTGATATCAAGTTGTATTCCTTTATCTAAAAAAGCCTCAAGGTTTTCCTTTGTTATAGCTGAGTAGTTCTCTACTGCACAAAAGTATCATGTCTTTCCTACCTATCTGCAGGTGCTGGTCGAGTTACCCCTATTTCTCACTTGTTCCCTGTCACACAGAGCATTGTTTTCTCATATTTGACTTTCAGACCATAAACTCTCTTTCAGATTAATTATATTTCCTATACAGAGCAGTTTGATGGACCCTATTTCCTGATCTAGTCTGCCTGTGTTTCTTTTTGTTAGTGTATCAAGGCCATCTATGTTAGAGATTATAGCCAATCTTCTCTGCCTCATTTCTGCTATGCTATTTTTCTGCCATTGGTTGTCTACTTTTCTCCTTCATTCTACTGTCTGCCCCATTCATTGAGGTCTCCCTGCCACTGTTTCTGAAATCCTGGTATTTTTTCTCTCTCTCTAGAATGTCCTTCAATATTTTTTGTAGGGATGGATTGGTGGTCACGAATTCCACCAGTTCCTCTTTGTCATGGAAGCATCTTGTTTCTCCATTAATTTTGAAAGACAGTTTTGCAGGATACATCAATCTAGGTTGGAGGTGATTTTCTTTCGGAGCTTGGAATACTTTGTTCCAAGCTCTTCTTGATTTGATGGTTTGTGTCAAGAAGTCTGTTGTGATTTTGATGGGTTTTCCTTTATAAGTGATCTGTTTCTTTTCTCTGATGGCTTTTAATATTCTGTTCTTGTGATGAATTTCTGGGATCTTTATTATTATGTGTCTGGGTATAGCTCTGTTTTGGTTGTAGGTGGATGGAGTTCTGTATGCCTCATACAGCTGAATATCATTTCCTTTTCCTATGTTTGGGAAGTTTTCCTTAATTATTTCTGTGAATAGCCTTTGTATGTCCTTTGTGTTTATCCCTGCTTCTTCACTCACATTTTTTATTCTTAAGTTATAGATCCTCTTGTTGTCTTCTAGCCTTTGTATTGTTACTGCCTGCTTCCTTGTTATTTTTAAGAGATCTTTCCTTTCACAATCACACATTGAAAACCTATCTTCAAGTTTTGTTAATCTATCTCTAGTTTCTTTCAGGCAATTTTACCAGCTTTCAATGAAGTTTTTAATTTCCTGGTAATCTCTTTTAATTGTTTCGTGTATTTTAGGGATTTTTTTATATTCTTCATTGAATTTTTCTCTCCTTTTTTTGTGTTCCTCCCTTCTTCTATCTATGTCCTCTTGAGAGGTACTTAGCATTTTTTATTAATCTTTTTATATCTTGCTTTACTTGAATTAATATTTCAGTTTTGAGCTCATCTATGTGTCAGGAAGATATCTATGTCAGCTGATGGCTGTCCAATATTGCATGTTTTCTGCCCTCAGTCTCTTCTGTATTTACTTCTCCTGCACCAATATTCCCAGGGTTGGGGACTAGAGGCTTTTTCTTATTTCTTTCTCTTGTCACATTTCTGGTTTCTTCCATACAGGTGTATGGTGGAGGTCCCAGCCCCTTTCCTTGTTGGTTATGGTTCTTCAGAAGCATGCTGGCTAGGGATTTCTGCCCTCTCCAGTTTGCTGTTGGTCATTGAGGTGCAAGCAGGATTGGTGTAGATTGGCCCTTCCCCTCCAAGCCAGTCAACCTGTGGGGGCCTTCACCGTGTTAGTGTGTGCCACATGGATAGAACCAGTTTGGCACAACTTTGGGGACAATTTCATCCCTGGCTATTGGGTCCCAGCTAGAGGTATGACCCAGCTCAAGCAGATCCCACCAATCTGCTCTGGGAAGTGAGAAACCAACTGAAGTCACTGCCATTCCTTGTTCAGGCCCATCCTGCCCGATTCCAATATATCATCCAGTTGGTCAGCCCTTTACCATGGGAGGGTCAAATTCCAAGCACACACCACGAGTTAGTGCAGGTCTCCACACAGGCTCTGTTCTCTGTTGGGCTCACCAGCCCCTGACTTCAGTACAACTGCGGCTCCAGTTGCTAGAGCACTGTGACAGTGAGTCTGAGCAGCTCCAGTGAGAGTGTGTAGCTGCAAATCTGAGCAACTCTGATAGTAGCACTGTGACCGTGTGTTTGATCAACTCCTTTCCCTTTAGTTTCTTCCTGGGTCAAGAGGATCCATCTCCCTCCATCTGGTCTTCTCCAGGATGCTTTATGCCAGCATCTGAGCTGTTTCTCTCAGGGAGATTCTGTATTTTGCTGCCTACTGATCCACCGTCTTTAACTCTGCCCATTTTCCTTAAAAATTATGCAGGGCACCTTCCATTTTGTTGGCAAGAGACTTTACAATAACTGATTTTCTATTTATACAAAAAGCACATGAAACTGAAATTATCTTCCCACTTTTATTTAGCTACTGTCACATCCCTGAGAGTGCTCTAAGTTCCCAGGGAAGAATGGTGAGAGAATGAAAAAAACGAAAATCAAGACAGAAAGCTGGGGTCGGGTGGAGCCCTTCCTCCAGATAAGAGGAAGAGACTAGTCAACCACTGCAATGCATTTATTTATGCACTTGTCACACCATGCCCCTTTGCTTAACCAGCTCACTTCTTAAGAATGCCTGGTGTTCGCTGGCTGGAACACCTGTTCCCCTCCAGCACTCCATGCCTTCAGGGTGCTCTGTTCTTTTGGCTCCACAGGTGTCAACCATCACCAGCTCAGCAGCTCCCAGTGGGCAGGAATGATAGTTCAACACAATAAACTAAGAATTGAGATAGTAAACATTATTGATCTTTAGTAGAGTCATCCTTTTAGCCTGAAAATGTTGACTTTTTCTGTTAAATGTTCTTAGAACTTTCGCTCCAGTTTTGCTAGACTGGTGTCCAGAAGAACTCCTCATGTTAAGTGTGAGAACTATATTCTGTTGTATTATACAAAATTTGGCTAGTTCATAGATGAAAAACAGTTTGCTAAATAAATGGCACTGAAGAAATTCCTGACCCGAATGGCAGAAAACCCATATGAGCTTAGTACAAATGTTTCTAATGTTGTATAAGACAATTATACAACAATATTTATAGGTTAACAAGAGATGGTTAATATGAAATTGTACACTTTGCAGGCCAAATACATGGTCTAAGAGTTTATAAAATAAGCTGATGCATTATTAACTTTAAAAATGTCATGTACAAGTAAATTCCCCTTGAGTACTTGTGACAGCATTTCCAGTGGACTCAGCCTTATATACAAAAGCAATCCAGATTCTCTGTTGTTAAGTACATAATTTAAAGAAATTTCAGACATTACTGAGACAATCTTAGTCCATTCTTGATAGATAGAAAATGTTGATTTGTGGGTTTAAAATATTTTCTTTTAAAAAAACTGGAATATATGACCTCTACACAAATAAAAATATGAAATTCTGTATGATAATGTTTGATCACACTACATAATTTATAACAGAAAGTCATTGTGTGAAAGTTTTTCTGCTTGACTCTATTGACAGCACTGATTTGTGAACTAATATTTATATTTAGTTCAGCTGCACTTATGAAACCAGATCTCATTTTTAAAATGGCATAAGCTTTCCTTTAGTATAAGGACTCTATTTTAAACAGCTATCATACCTTCTAAAGGTTAACTATTTATAGAGCAAATGTTTTTGCTCTATAAAAAAGTAGTGTATACTCTTCCCACTCTGCACTCCCCAGTTGTAATATTTGCAAAAGGTTAATGTCTACACTGAAAATTCTTCACTCTCCCAACCCCACATCTTAATCAAAGTTTTCCCTTCTCTCTTATATCTGACCTCACTGGGAAAGTGTGGGAGTTTCAGACAAGTTATGTACACACTTTATATGGGATACTTGAATTTAACTGAGTATAAAAACAAATAAAAGATGAAATCATTCTTAATTCAGGTAATTGCAGTCCCCCTAATTTTTGTGAAAAACAGTACTTGTTGACAACCTAAAAAGATGAGACATTCAAAGGTCTAACAATCTTAGGTCCATAATAGTTGTACAGCAAGGACATTTTATTCCACAGTGACATAGTCTTCACTGATTGGCCTTGAAGGTTTGGCATCAATCTGGGGGTCACTGATAAACAAGAGGTTTAAGCCAAGATTAGTGGTATTACCAGGATCTTACACAGGCCAAAAGGATTGCAGTATACAGAATCCTTGATGTACCCCCTCAAGAGGAAGGTATTGTAATCCCTAATAATGAGTATAGTCATCCAAGTATTGTAATCCCTTTTTTAGTCTTCCTCACAATCCAAAAAGTTGTATTTACAATCCCATTGAGACGTCATTGGAAATCCCAGCAAGTTAATTCCAATCTACTACCTCTAGTGCAACCCACAGTGAGAATAAAGACACCAAGACATATTCCAAGTTAAGGGAAGCCAAGGGGTTCTAAGTCCAATCCCTATGAGAATGTGTGGACAAAGGCCTCGATCCTAGGCCTCTCCCAGAATTTATTATCTTGTGAAGAATGGGGTGCTTTGAGGATGAGTGACAGTGAGGGTAGTGGGAATTATGTGAGTAACTTGAGCTGGTCAGTCAGTTAGGGAGAAAAGCATCTCACAAAATGCAGAGATAAAGATATGCAGAAGGATCAATTTGCATAGGTTTTGGAGGCTATTGCTTTACCTTTTGATATGTAAACTTTTGTGCCCTAGGGAATCATAGCCTCCTTACCTTGAGGCTCATACCCAGTTGACATTCCTGGAGCTGACTGACTCTACCATCCCCCTGTGCCCATGTCTTTTATAGAGAGCACTATTAGAGGAAACAGGAGATTGTCTGATAGCTTTAGAGATTACATACCAGTACCTTGGCTAGCCTCATTTGTACTGCTTAGAGCCAATTTAAGAGAGAAGGAAATATCATAGTCAGCTCTGTACATATCAGTATAAGGAAATAAGTCGCAATATAATCAAACTTGCAGCAATTGTCCTTCATTTAAGGGGAGTCACTCAAATTGTCTCCCACAGAAAGGTATCCTAAATCCTCAACAGGCTCCCTCATGAACCAATGTTTGTTTTTTTGTTTTTGTTTTTGTTTTTTGGTGCCAGGGAGATAGAACTCATGACCTCATGCTTGCCAGGCAGGTGTTTGTGCCACTGAGCTAAATCTTGGCATCACAAACCAATGTACCCAGATTCCCAATCAAGATACACCCTAGAACTATGATACCCAGAATTCTTGGTGTTTCTAGCCCCTCCCCCCACTATGGAATGCAATATCCTGAAACTTCAACTTGCTTCTATGGGATTACAATTCCCAGAACTTTTGTAACACACTGCTTCTGGACTACATTACCCAGAATCCTCAATGTGGCCAGGGAACACCGAAAACATTTTTGGCCAGTCCTTGCATATTCACTGTTCAGGGCCTAAAGACAACCATCTATTCCTCTTTATAACACACCTAGCCCTCAATGAGATATGTAGAAGTCTAAGGTCCCTTGGTATAGTAGGGTGGCCTTTTTCTAGGCCCTGGTCTTTATATTTTTGGGAGCATTATGGATACATTAAGAACATTTGCCATTTCTAGGCAACAGGTGAAAATTTTCCCCAGTGCTTTTGAACCTCAGTCTTACTATTTGTGCTATATACAAAACTTAATTTTCAGTCCATGTGGTGATGCATGCCAGTATTCCCAGAACTTGAGAGGCTGATGCAAGATATTTACCATGAGTTCAAATCCTGCCTGAGTTGCATAAGTGAGTTGAAGCTCAGCCTGATCTACATAGCAAAACCCACTTAAAAATATTAAAATTTAAAATTTTTATCAAAGGATTTTTACATGTATTTTTTATAATTCTGTATTTTAAGTTGTAGTTAGGAAAACACTTCTCTCAATGCTTTTATCTGCAGTTATTTGTCTTTTTTTTATATCTACATCTCTCAGTGCTTTGATTTTTCTTAGGTTATATATAATACCAGTACAAACTCAGTCTTACATTTTTTCTACTTTCAATCCATTTTCCAAGTTTAAAGCACAGTCTTTACCCTCTTGTTACAGGCAGCTGAGTTAGTTAAAAATAATATAGGTGGGGATCCTGGGAAGATGGTGGAACAGTAAGTAGCAGAGTAAACAGCCTTTCTGGGAGAAATAGTCCAAATGCTAGAATATAACATTCTGGAGAGAACAAGAAGGAAGAAAATGGGTCCCCTTGACCCAGGAAGAAACTAAAGTGAGAACTGAAGACCACAGAGAGAATTAAAATAAGAAAAACTTAAACAGAAGAAGGTGGGAGTTGCCAGCAGTTTCATCTGGAAGCAGAACCACCATGCGAGAAGCACTGCTGGAACCTGAAGATGCATGGTCACAGTGAAGGTGGCTGGCAAGCCCAAAGGATCTCCAAGGAGACACAGTGGCAGAGGGGAGCAGTGGACCGGAGAATTGCACTGGCTGGTGATGAGTGTGGGGGACTCAGTCCTCCCATGGGAGTGGGCGATTAGCTGGGGGCCATTTTGGAGTCAGGCAGGATAAGCCCAGAACCAGAACTTTTGCCAGCTTCATTCAACCACTCCTAGCTTGGAGCAGACTGATGGAAATTGCTTGGATGGAATCCCACCCCTGTGTGCAGCCCAATAGCCACTACTGAGGTTTCCCTAAAGCTATCCTCAACCAACCCCGCCCACCCGGTACATACTAACATGGTGAAGACTCCCTGTGCTTAACCAGCTCATAAGGGAGGCACCAGCCTGCCCTGCCCCTGATTGCACTCCAGTAGCCACCAGAAGGCTGGGAAAACCAGAAAACAGCAGAAATCCCTAGCCAGCATGCTTCAGAGTAATTATAACCATACAGAAAGTGCTGGGGGCCACATTACCCACTTGTCCAGAAGAAACCAAGGACTTGATAAGAGGAAGAATCAAAAGGCAGTCTCTGGCCTCCAACCCAAGCAGTACTAGTCCAGGAGATGTAAACATGGAAGAGATTGGCAGTCACACACCTGAAGTTTCTGAAGTAACAGCAACTGAAATAAAGAAACAACCTCATGAGGTTATAAAAGAACTTAAAACAGAAATACTATTACAGGTAAAAGAAGAAATGAGAAAAATAATAAAAGAATTGTTAAGCACCTCTAAATAAGACACAGATGGAAGAATAGAGGAGAACAGGAAAAGGAGGGAAATCTTCAATGAAGAATATAAAAAAAATTAGAATACATGAAACAGATTCACAGAGATTACCAGGAAATTAAAAACTCCATTGAAAGCTGGCAAAACTGCTTGAAAGAAACTAAAGATAGACTATCAAGCCTTGAAGACAGGTTTTCAGTTTGCAATCTCAAAAGGAATCTTTAAAATAACAAGGAAACAGGCAGTAACAATACAAAGGCTAGAAGATAACAAGAGGAACTATAATTTAAGAATAAAAAATGTGAGTGAAGAAGTGGGGGTAAGCACAAATGGAATACAAAGACTATTTACAAAAATAAAACTTCCCAAGCATAGGAAAAGGAAATGATATTCAGATAAGTAAGGCATACAGAACTCCAGCCAGCTATAACCAAAATAGATCTACACCCAGACATATAATAATCAAGATCCCAGAAATTCAACACAAGAATATTAAAAGCTGCCAGAAAAAGAAACAGATCACCTACAAAGGAAAACCCATCAGAATCATGACAGACTTCTCGACACAAACCATCAAATCAACAAGAGGTTGGAGTGAAATATTCCAAACCCTGAAAGAAAATAACCTCCAACCCAGATTGATGTACCTGAAAAACTGTCTCTCGAAATTAATGGAGAAACAAAATGCTTCTTGACAAAGAGGAACTGGGGGAGTTCATGACCACCAAACCAACCTTACAAAAAATACTAAAGAGAGAAAAAAGATCATGGTTTCAGGAACAGTGGCAGAGGGAGCTCACTGAAAGGGGCAAACAGTGGAATGAAAGGGAAAATTAAGACAACCAACAGCAGAAAAATAGCATGGCAGAGATGAAGCAGAGAATATAGATGAGAAAATAATAATATAGATGGCCTCAATTCACCAATAAAAATATAGGCAGAGTGGGTCAGGAGATAAGGTCCATCAATACACTTTATATAAGAAATACATTTAATCCAAAAGGGAGTGGATAGACTGAAAGTCAAAGAGGACAAAAGAATACTGTATGTGACAGGAAACCAGAAATGAAGTGGGGGTAGCTTGCCCATCAGCTGCTGATAGGTTAGAAAGCCATGACTTGTTAATACAATGGAAAACTACTCAGCTATAAAGAAAGAAAACCTTGAGACTCTTTTAGACAAACAGATACAGCTTGAGATCATGCTCAGGGGTAAAAAGGTTCACAATCACTTAGGTGAATAGTGGGTCACCTCCCTAACATAAAAACTAAGAGTTAGTAGGATCCAAAATGTATAATACATCCTGGGAAAGTGAAAGGGGAGGAATTGTATAAAAAGGGAAGGCAGCTGCCATTGTTAACCTATTATCATAATTTGAAACCTATTTTTTTGTTGTTGTTCTGTTTGGTTTTATTCTGTTTCAGTTTGTCTACTTGTGTTAGATATGATGGCATGGACAACTATTTCAAAGATAGCAGGATATATTATGGTAACCACTTTTGATTTCCTATTAGCTTGATTTGAAGCCCAGTATTGCTTTCACTATTTTGTTTTGACTGATTTTATTCTATTCTCTTTTGTTTGATAGTACCAAGTCTGATGGTATAGGCAACTACTTTGAAGACAATAAGATACACTATGATACCCATTCTAGTTGGACTATTATCTTCTTTTGAAGTTCTATAATGTCTCCAATGTTTTGCTTTTATTGGTTTTGTTCTGTACTGTTTTGTTCAATTTTATTATGCCTGATGATATGGGCAATTCTTTTGAAGATAACAAGAGGCATTATGGTAGCCATGATTAACCTCCTTATATTTTGTTTTTAAGTGATGTACTATGTTGATCCTTTTGTTTTGATTGACTCTATTTTGTTTTGTCTCATTTGGTGTTATTCTATTAAAAATTTAAAAAAATACTATAGGCAGTGAGACAGGGCTAGGTTCTCCAAGGAGCCAATGCAAAAGCCCAGACACCTCGCAACTATGGGGGAGACAGACACCTCTTGCTGTGGGCCAGGCCTCAAGACAAAAGTCAAGCAAATGCATCCGTATCCTAAGGACTGATATTCTAAATAGTTCCCTATCACCCTGAGGAAGTCAGGAGTCACCATCCCAACCCCATAAGGAAAGAGTCACTGTTCCCTAAGAATGCCCACTTTCTATGTGACTCACTTCCTCATTTGTCCCCAATGTAATCAATTTCACCTGAACTATTAATCTTATTGGCTAACCATAGTTCTGTCCCACCTTATGCCCATCTGCCATGTGAGTTCCCAGTTTTCCCTACTTTGAACCCATCTCACTCCATGATTTTACTCTATAAAAGTCCCTGGAAAAAACAGAATCCTTGACAACCTGCTCAGGACCTCTTCTCTCTCTCTCAGACAGAAGCTTTCCTTCTCTCAATAAATATATTCTACTCTTAACCTCTGTTGATCCAAAAATTCATTGTTCAATTTTAGAGAACACAAACTCATACCAGACATAGTAGTTTGGGAGTTTCATTCCCCTATATCATTCTGACTTGTGATTTTAGCCACTGACAAATACAATGCAATAAAGTATATAATACACCATTTATATTTATGCATTCATTTATATTTGTACATAGGTCGATTCTGAAGACTTTCTGTTTTTGTTTTTGTTTTTTGTTTTTGTTTTTGTTTTTGTTTTGAGACAGGGTCTCCATATGCTGTTCAAGCTGGTCTTAGACTCACTGTGTAGTGCAAGATGTGTTTCAACTCATAACAATCCTCCTGCCTCAGTCTCCTGAGTGTTGCGATTACAGGCTTGTGCCACCATGCCTGGATCTAGGATTTCTTTGTAACTTTAGTTTATCTAATGATGCACAAAAACCATCATAATCTTTTCATTATAGAGGGTTCATAATATACGTTGGGGCTGGTTGAACTACACCAATTTTATATTTCAGAGTTTTACCAACTACATTTACTATTTCATTTTTCTATATAATCTGCTATGGTTTCAACATCCACATCAAAATTCATATTAAAATTTAATTTTCTTTGAAAATATTAAATACTTGGTAGTGGAAATGTCCTTCAGAGGGGATTAAGTTATGAATGGAGTAATTCAGTCATAGATAAATGGTTTACTGCATCATCTGTCAAGTGGCACTCTTAGAAAAGCCACTTTGGCTCAGTGTTTGTATGCACCTCTATCCTCTCAACTCTGCCATGAGGCTCTGCAGAGTATCCCCACCAGAAAGATGGTGGTCTGCTCACCAGATGGGGTCCCTTGACCTTGGACTTCTGGAACCCCAGCCTGAATAAGCCTTTATTCATTGCAAATTATCCAGTCTGAGACTCATAGTTAGGGTAATAGAACATAGATTATCACATGGAGCATACAAATGAACTTCTTTACCTCCAGAAAATAATTAAATCTATTGACTTTTGGAATCACATTAAAATTATACTTTTATGGCATGGCATTTTAAATAATTCTATTCTTTTATATGTAAGAACATTTAATATCATGTCACTTGAATATAAGTTTGTAAATGTTAGGGGTAAAGAAGAAAATGTATTTACAAAGGTTTTAAACACCAACTGGACATAAATTGTGGAAAAAGTCATACAATGTCAAATACTTGAGAATAATTACCAAGTATATGATCACCTGGATGTTCTTAGATACTTAGAATTGTATATAAACAACATGAAATTCATAACCAATGCAAGCCAGGTGTATAATGGGTTTTAAAACCCCCTAATGACAGTATTTCCAAGCCAAACTCTGAGAGACTGGTACTGGTCATCACTTCTAGATGGCTGGAGGAGATACTGTTGCTGCTCAAGAATCATGACAGATGAACATGCCTCCTGAGAATTTTCTAAGAGTTCCTATATTGGAACCACTGGCCAGAACAGCCTGGGTTGTCCACAGAATGAAAATGAGTGTGTGAAACCCCTCTAATTGGATGAACCTAGACTCTTTATGTTATTGTTTATGTGGGCCAGTTTTTTAAATAGGTTCTCATTACATTGTTCAGGCTGGTCTTTGTTAGAGTTTTCTGGCACAATAAAGGAGCAGAATATAAGAAAAAGTAAAAGTGACCTTTTAATTAATTTATTTATTTTTGACCTTTTTATTTAAAGGACATGGAGAGGAGCCCACAGTCAGCAAGGGTTTTGCTTTCTCCTCTGCCCGGATATAGGGATGGGGGGGGTATATGTGACCTTTGACCAGATGCAGTGCTGTGCTTGGTGAGGGCATTGATGATGCATGAGGAGCTGATTGGAATTTTCTTCACACACACTGGAAAAGGAAGGAGGAAGTTGTAATCAGGGAAGATGGTGGAAGTGGCTGTCGGGGTAAGCATCTTCGATTTGGCCTTCCACCATGTTGAACTACTGCCATAATGTCCTGTAATTTATTCTAGGGCAAAACTCTTTCATTTTCATCTTTTTATTGTTAGAAAAAGGGTGAAGGCTCTTATTATTTTCTGCTGAATGGGGGTGTCGTGTTGAGGTTTAGGAGGGTTGATGGGATGATGTTTGATGCCTATGTAGAAGCTGGTACCAGGTGTTTTTTAGCCAGAACAACTTTATCATTAGTTAACACTCACATCTTAGATTGCAGAAATAAAAAGACAAGGTGCTATGAGGAGGGAGGCCACTATCATATTTAAAGGACCCAGGAAAGGTAGAAGAAAAGGTTCCCTTGATCCAAAGGTGTTGATCCATGAGGGCCATGGTGAGGAAGAATATGAAAAATGAGCATGGAGTTGGGAGGGATGAAGTTACGGGAGGCAACTATTTTCTATCTAAAAGGGTACAGGTAAAAGTGTAGGTAGGACTTGTCCTTGGTCCAGGGGTTGAGCTGGAGAGAATGGGAAGCATGAGAAATGTAAGACCTGACAGTTGAATCATGTATGGAAAATTATAGACTAGGGATGCAGAGGGCTGTGGCTGTGTCACTATAAGTGAGAGGAGATCCTAGACCCAGGGGATGTCTCATATAAGGGATTAGGAACCAAACAGATAACAAAACATGACCTGGCCTGAAAATTGTGGCTATGGGGCCTTGGTGAGATGGAGATGGGAGATAGGAGATGGGATGTCCTCTCAGGATGTTTAGAGTCAGGAGAGTTAGTGTTAGGAGGACACCACTTAGCTTGAGTGATGTAGAACCAGGATGGTAGTCCAGTGACTTTGACCACCATTGGAGTTTTGAGGAAGACCAAGTAGGGGCCACTCCATTTTGGTTGTAGTCCTGTTGAGAAATCTGAGAAATAAAGGCTGGACCATTATATGACTGGACATTCTGAGGCAGACCAAACCTTGGAATGATTTCTTGTAATGGGATGTTAGTAACTATATCAGCAGTCTCCCTGGTTGTGGGAAAGGCTTTTATCCATTGCCAATCCTGACCAGGGGTGTGTCTGTGAAATTGACAAGTAGGAAAGGAAGGGGGTGGTATGTTTTCCTGAGGAGAGATCCTAATATAGAGATGACAGGTGTAAGTTGTTGAGACCTGAGAGTGTCTGGGTCAATCTACACAAAGGAATCCTGACAATCAGGGTGTAGGGGAATAGTAAAAAAGGCATCTTTAAGGTCTAGGACTATGTAGTGAGTGGTGGAGGGAGGGATACGAGAGAACATAGTACAGGGGTTTGGCACCATTGGGTGAACTGGGGTAACAGCATCATTGATTACCCTAAGGTCTTGTACCAGATGATAGGACTCATTAGGCTTGAGTATTGGGAGAATGGGAGTATTGTAGGGTGAATGGGTAGGTTTAAGAAAACATTGTTTAAAATGTGCTTGATTATAAGTTTAAGTCCCTATAAATGTTTTGGATCTATACGGTATTGGGGAACACAAGGAAAAATTAATTATCCCTGAGATGAATTAAAATAGGTATAGCATGGGTACTGTGGGTGGGGTTGGAGGTATCCCAAACTATAGGGTCAACCAGAGAAGAAGGGAGAGGAAAGGATGGCTTTGCAGTGCACTGTGAGGGTGTTTGGAGGACAACAGCTGTGGGGATGGAGAAGGTAAAGGAGAAGTTAAGCTTTTGGAGATCTCTACCTAAAAGGGATGTAGGACATGTTGAAATTACCAGAAAGCTATGGATGAAGAAGAGAGTTTGGAACCTGCATGGAATGGGCCCTGTTTGTAGAGGCTATGTAGGTTGGCTGTCAACACCCACTATAGACACTGAGGATTTAATATAATGGTCTGAAAACTAAGGAAGAAGAGTATACATGGCCTCTGTGTCTATAAGTACAGAGAATGCCTTACCTGAGACCTCAAGTGAAATTTGAGGCTCTAAGATGGATCTCTTAATGGAGGCTGTGGGCCCTGAGCCCCATCAATATTCAGCATCAAGTCCAAGTAGATCAGCCAGTGATGAATCCAGTGGTGATGAGAGGGGATGATTTACCCACTCTCTAGTGGTTAGGACAATCGCTCTTCCAGTGGTCCTTGAAATTGCAGAAGGGGCATTCTCTTGCCCAGTGTCCTTTTTGTCACACTTGAACTATGGTCCAGGAGGGGCTCAGGCAGCTCCACCTTGTCTCAGGTTAGAGCTCCAAGTGTCACTGCTAAAAGATCAGATTGTTATTTTTCTTCCTTTTGATTTTTACCTCTGTTGTTGAAAACACAAAAAGCCATATTAAGAAAGTCTCCTTGTAGGGTTTGAAGGCCAAGTTTAGCCTTTAGTCTTGGGATCTGGCCCATGGCAGGAGGTATATGTCTCCTCTACAGTCACAAGACATCTGGTCCTCTGTGCTGGCTCCTTTGAGGCCTTAGCCCTGTCTGACTGCCTATAATATTTTTAAATGACTTAGCTTCCTGTATCATTTTTCCTCTGAAGAAGTAACCCGAACTGCTGTGAAGGGTAATGGGCAATGACCTATCTGGCTTCTTCAGGCTGAAGGGGGTTGAAGTTGTCAATTGTCAGTCAAGGATACTCTGTAGAGCTAGTGGCTCTCAGTAGATAGCAGGCATTTTCATCTTGGATAGGTGTACTGATTTAAGTCTAGACGAGACAAAGGCGAAGAATCAGTTAAGTATGCAGGAGCCAAATAACAGAATCAACAGGATATTTATGAGTATAATTTTAGTAGTGGCTTCCCACAAGGAGGATAAGGATAAAGTCCAAGGAATTTTAGAAACTGATATGTCATTCATTTGTCATGCATACCTTTAGGTTTTACAATTGTATAAGTACCTCCTGTGCTGTTAGAATGTCTAATGCCATCTGATTTTGGAGGGCCTCTTTTATTAATTTTATTTTTTTATTTAGTAGAGAGCTCAGCTGAGGTGTCATTTAAGGCCAGTTTAGTATAGTTAATTATGGCCCCAATATGCATCATATAACCTTTTTTTGGAAAAGATCTTGTGGATCCCAGTAAAAGGAATCTAAAAGGAATTTATAATTATCTCTTAGTTGTTGAACATCCAGAAGAACAAATTGATAGCAGTACAGTGTAGTAGAAGGAGTAAACTTAACATAGAACATTAAATGGAACTGCTATTTTTTATTAACCATGGGTGTTTTAACAATCAAGCACTGAAGAAATTTGTGATATTGTTTGGACTGCTCAATATTTAAGCATCTCTAAGAATAACATATATATTACATAAATTTTTGTCTAAAAATTATCATTTGACTGGTGACCTCATGTCAGTTTGACATGAGGCTGGAGCACAAGAAAAAGGCAGATGTCTGGATCTGAAAGAAAAAATGTATCATCATAAACAATCCCAATTTTATATTTGTAGGCATGAATATATCATAAGATCAGCAAAAATGAATTGTCTTTAGTTGAATGAACAATGAATGATCTTTAGTTGGGGTGTTTCCCATAAGGCTATGGAGATTATTGGGGCCTTTGATTAATGAATAAGAGCTGGTTAAAGTTACCAGATGGCCACTTTCTGATTTATCAAAGTCTTGTCCAATCTCTTCTCATTCCAAGGGCTTTTGTTTAATCAATTTTAGCATCATGTTGATCAACTGGCAACATAGGTGGAAGTATGCTTTTTAAATCTATAACCCAAATATACCTTGATTAAATGATCTGAAAATGCAAAAGAAAAAGACAAAAAAAGATTTCTGAGCTCAAATAAAAAGTAACAGCTGTTTAGAGAGCACTCCAATGGACAAACATGGACAGACAATCTGTACAGTATAAACAGACTGGACAAACAGACAACAGATATATAGACTGACAAACATCTTAGGGGACAAAGAAGAGGAGCCATACAATGGAATAGATGGCTCAGGTAGAGGGGTTGAGAAATTTGAGATCAGGGAGAGAAACTAAGAGAAGGATTAGAGGCCAGTGGGGGTGAAAAGCGGGGAGAGAATGATGCAGAGGGCACAGAAACCTCTGGCTGAGAAAGCTGCAGGGTTTGATATTGGAGATATGGGGGAGGAAGCATAAAAACAGGAGATGCATCATCTAAGGGGTCTGGTGGGGAGGAAGGGAGAGTTCCTGGTGGAGCAGAGTGAACCAGAAGTATTTGGGCCATCATGCAAGACAGAATGAGAGGAGGACATATCCTCAAAGTGAAAAAAGCCTAAAAATGAGGGTTTTCTGCCAGCTTTTCACCACTGTGTTTGAAAGTATAAAAAAAATATTAGCTTTGGGGGTTTTATAGCCTTCTTGAGGCCAAGAACACCAAGGTTATGAATCAGGCACCTTAGAGGTGTTTTTGGGGGGACAAGAAATGGTCCTCATGACCAAATTATAAGTGAGCTGAAAGAACAATTTTGCCTCGGGACATAAGAGCTTTAGCTCCCCGCCCCAAGGAATGTGGAAGCTGTGCTGGATCATACCTATCAAAAGAAGTCATCACCTGTTTTGAAAGTGTGACAAGGAAGGTCTTAACCTGTTCTCATTGGCTGTCACCGAAGAGTGCAGGGCAGGGTCACAGGGTAACAGTTTTGCCTAGGGTTGTCCTGCCCAAGGAATGTAAAAACTGCTATCTCTGTCCAGAGATGGTAACACATAGGTTTTCTGTGAATTTTAGAAACAAAAAACAGAAAACCCCAGACAGCAGCTCACCTGTGATGCATGAGGAGTGTTGGTGTTACGTGTAGATTAGCAGTGGCAAAAATTCAGGTCCTGGAGGAAGGAATGGTGGTTCATAGGCAGGGGAGCTCAAATTGGGAGTGACTCCAAGGAGCTAGCACTCTGCCATCTGAGTCACGGCACCAAATTGTTAGTTTTCTGGCGCAGTAAAGGAGCAGAATATAAGAAGTAAAATTGGCCTTTTTATTCAAAGGATGTGGAGAGGAGCCCATAACCAGCAAGGGTTTGGCTTTCTCCTCTGCCTGGATATGGGGATGGGGGGGTATATGTGACCTTTGACTGGATGTGGTGCTTGGGGAGGGCATTGATGATGCACAAGGAGCTGATTGGAATTTTCTTTGCATACTCTGGAAAAAGAAGGAAGAAGTTGTAATCAGGAAAGATGGAGGAAGTGGTCGTCAGGGTAAGCATCCTCGATTTGGCCTTCCAACATGTTGAACTACCACCATAATGTCCTGTAACTTATTCTAGAACAAAACTTTCAGTCTTGAGTACCCTATGTAACCCAGGCTGGCCTAAAATTTACGGTGATTGTCTTGCCTCAATCTCCCGATTTCTGAGATTACAGACATGCACCACCATGCTGATGTGAGCCAATTTTTTTGTATTACATTAAAAAAGAAACAAAATCGTGCATTTGTTCTAATCCAGTTGGACTTGAGTATAAAAGAGACACTAGTAGGGCCGGGGATTTAGCTCAGTGGCTTAAGTGCCTGCCTTGCAAGCACAAGGTCGTGAGTTCAATCCTCAGTACCCAAAAAAAAAGAGACACTAGTGGTGGACATAAGAAGGGCCATGTGAAGATATGGCTAGGACTCAGTCATCTTCAAGTCAAAGAAAGAGGGCTTAGGAGAAATTATATAGGCTGTTGGAGCTGTTGGGCTTGTGATCATTCACTCATGTAGAGCAGAAATTAAAGCATGCCCAAGGAATGCCCCAAGGGCATAGGAGCATCTAAAGAATGCTGAAGTCATGTAGTGCAGAGGCCAACAGGTGTTCCAGCTCTAGAACAAGGGGCATAAGCAAGCTGGTTAAACAAAGGGGCATGGTGTGACAAATAAATGCATTGTGGTGGTTGAGCAGTCTCTTCCTCCTATCTGGAGGTAGGACTGCACCTGACCCTAGTTTTTTGTCTCTATGTTTTCTTCATCCTCTCATTGTCCCCATCACCACCACCATCACCACTCCTGTGTACTTAAGGAGCCCTTGTAGACACAATAATAGGCAGCTTTTGCTTGTATTTCATCCCTCAGGCCTATGAGAAAATATTTTTTAAGCCAAATCTTTAACATATTTGTCAGAATTAGCAGAATTATACACTATGCATTCTTGAACTATGTTTTATTATTTCCTTTATGATTTTATAATGTACACCTTTGATCTACCACAATACATTTGGAATAGTGTCCAACTGATAAAATATAAGAGCATTTCAGTGTAATTTGAGTCTTCCTTCCTTACCTTGCTCTTAGTCAATACAGAAGAAATGTTATTAGCTGCTCTTTTTACAGCCAATAGACTGTTATCACCAGCAATATGGTAACAGTGAGAACATTCAGTGGCCCCTTCTATTGAGATTGTTCCTGTTCCATGCATAGGACCAACTGTTATATCAGTAGATTGAGGTGCACAGAGCCTGAACATCCCATAAGGGAGAGTTGATCTAAGAGTTATAGGTCCAAAATGTGTAATGTTTCTCTTGTGAAGACTGTCTTTGGTCAATGCAGCGCCCACAACCATTCCATTGTTATGGATATTTGAGAAAACCTCCACATCACAGTCAGTCATGTCAGCCTTCCACTGGAAAGATCTTGAATAGCACCCCCAAAATCTCTCACAGTCTCATTTGAGGGGAAGCAATGCTTCCTTCCCACTCCACTGCATGTGACTCTAAACTTTACCACCTGAGGCTCAGTTCATCATTCTCCATTTTGAAAATGCCAGCTCATCATCTACAAATGTTGTTATCTCCTCTTCAGTGGCTGGCTTTTCATAATAGCCTAGTATATGTGAATCTAAAGCATCATTGACAAATTCTCTATCATCTCTCCAATTTGCCTCCTTGTCCATTTATAACTTTCTCTTTATTTGAATATATATTCATCTTTTTGAACTTTGGTTTTTGTCTGTTTGTTTGTTTTGCCTTGAAACAAGTGTTAATTTTCCATACTTTTAAAGGATCTTACCATGAGAGTTCTCCAGCCAAGTCTTTGAAATCTTTCAGAGTTTCTTCATTTTTTTTGAACTAAAAATCTTTAAACTCCTCAACAATCACACATAAGTTATCAATTGATCCTAGACAATGAACCTGCACTAGACTTTCCACTGAAATGTCAAAACATATCTTGCCCCAATCTTTGCTGATTTTATGTGATGACCCCAATTTCTCTCTGATTTCCTCTGTGACTGTTTGCTCAAAGCCATTGGGGACAGTGGCACCAATAGTGACATGCAGATGCTCAGACTCATCTTTGGTGCTGCTTTCTTCTGTCACTGCTACAGAGCTCTGGTTCCTGTGAAGGTTAACATTCAGGAGTTGGTTAATAGCTTCTTAAATGTCAGACCATTTGACACTATTTCCAAGACCGCTAATAAAGTTCGCCTCTCTGCTCCTACCCAGTGGGGTCCATGGTCATGAGAAACTCTGGAAGCAGGCAAGGCCAGGGAGAGGCAGTGAGATGGCTCCTCAGTGGAGCCAGAATGAAGTTTCACCTAGCGCAGGATGAAGCAGGCCCTTCCTCCTTCCCAGCCATGCTAGGTCACTGCCACCAGCTGCCAGTTGCTTTAAAGATTACAATACAAATGCTAATTTATTAGAATTTAACATTACATCACTTTGTTATCCCAAACACATTGTTATTGCTGTAATATATTTGCTTTTGTGTGTGTGTTTTTTAAAAACTGAACTATTAGTATTATTATTGATTTTAAAACACAGATTGACAAACATTCTGTAGTAGAGAAATTAGTAACAGACTGAAGATTTTATTTCCTTAACAACTGCCCAACTCTGCCTGGCCCCAGAAGTACAGCCATTGAGAGAATGAAGAATACCATAGCTGTGTCCCAGTAAATAGCCAGATTTGATCCATGTGTTGTGTTTTTTCCAACCCCTATTTTATGCAATTAATTGTTTTGCAAATAATTTAAGAAGTGATAGATAAATGCCCTATATACTATATTTTAGGTTCCTGAAACTTTTTTTTAAGTAACGGAATCTGACTTTCCATCCTGAACTGTAAGCATCACCGTAAACCCCAATCTTCCCAGGACACCTACCCCTAAATCTAACCCAACAGTTTTCAGTGCTCCTAAACGCACCTATACACTAATTCTATTTAAAAAAAATCATAACTAACTTAAACACTAACCCTAACTTAGTAAGGCACTGACTCTAACAATAAAATTAAGCAATGAACTAAGCATATATGAACAATAACCCCAAACCTATTGCTAGCGCTCACCCCACCCTAACACTAACAATACCATACACTAACACTAACAACACCACTAACTCTGACTCTGAATCCAAGCCCTCACTCTAACCCAAAAGAACTGAACACTATCTATAATCCCTGAACATTCACCCTATTCCTAACTCTGGTTCTATAAAGGAAGATTAACCTCAACCTATCTCTAAAACTAAACACTAAACTTTACCTTAACCTGAACCTTAACCCTAAATATGACCCTGGCTCTGACTCTGATATTACCCCTAACTGGATCTGTATCCTGTAGTGTTAATTGCAAGTATAACCCTAACCTTAACTACCAACAAAAACCTCACCCCAATCCCTAAACCTAATGACTAAAATCTGCCCTATTTCTTAACACTAACCTGAACTCTATTTTTGAAATCTAATCCTAATCTCTAACCACTGTCCCTAACACTATACTTAATACCTTTAACATTTACATTTTCCCTAAACCTAGGCATAATCCTAACCCTAACCCTAACCCCAATGCTGACTCTGCACCATGACCTTCCATTATTTATTTCACCAAACAAAACTCAAAATTTAAAAAACCATTAGCCCAAATAAACATCTCCTCATAAATTTGGACTGTTGCAGATTTCTTCTCAATAACAACAAAGTGTCCTACACATATCTTGGTTCTCTCTCACCCCTAAACCCAAACCTTAAACACAACTACAATCCTAAACCCTACACAAATTCTGAACATGAGCCAAGGTTTATAGCAGCATGGTTTGTAATACTAAACTCACTGAAGTGGTCTGTGTATCCACTACATAAAGAAAATGTGCATCTATGAAACAAATTGAAAGAGATATGCAAGAAACAAAAAATTGTATTGAAAGCCTGCAAAGCCATTTAAATGAAGCTGAGGATAGAATTTCAGACCTTGAGGACAGGATCACAGATAGTGATATTGAAAGAATAGAACTTATAAAAACAAAAAAGCAGCATGAAATGACAATCCAGCAGCTTCAAGATGATGCCAAGAGAAACAATGTAAGACTAATAGGCATTGGTGAGGATGCAGGAGACAATGAAAAGGATATAGCTAATCTGTTCACAGAAATAATGGCAGAAAATTTCCCAAACATTGGGGAAAATCAGATATACAAATAAGTGAGGCATATAGAACGCCAAACAGTCATAACCAACATAAATCTATACCCAGATGTATAATAATTAAGATCTCAGACATACAGCATAAAAATGGAATACTAAAAGGTGTTAGAGAAAAGACACAACTCACCTATCAGGCAAAGCCTGTTAGAATCACAGCAGACTTCTCAGCACAAACCTTCAGCAAGATGAGCTTGGAGTGAAGTATTTCAAGCCCTAAAAAAAACAACGTTCAACCCAGACTGATGTACCCAGCAAAACTGTCTTTCAAATTTAATGGAGAAACAAGATACTTCCATGACAAAGAACAACTGAAGAAATTCATGTCCACCAAACCAACCTTACAAAGACTACTGAAAGACATCCTACATAGAGACAAAAATGACCACAATATCCAGAACAACAACAGAAAGAAACCACCAGGCGGGACAAGAAATTAAACAAGGGAGAAAAGTAGGAAACTAATAATAGGAACACCACATGGCAAAGTCAAGCCAGTACATATCAGTGATATCCATAAATGAAAATGGGCTCCATTCACCTATCAAAAAAAAACAGGCTGACAGAATGGATCAAGAAACAGGATCCCACAATATGCTGTATACAATAAACACATCTGACTCAAAAAGAAACTCATAGATTAAAAGTCAAAGGATGAAAACCAGTATTCCATGCAACACAAACCCAGAAAAAAGCAGGAGTAACTATTCTATTTGCAGACAATGTGAACTTCAAACCTAAAATGATTAAAAGAGACAAAGAAGCCACTACATACTTGGAAGTGGAAAAATTCAAGATGAAGAACTAACAATTATAAATATATATGCACCAAACACAGGGGCACCCAACTATATAAGACAGATACTAAAGGACATGAAAAACCAAATACACAAGAACACAATTATTACAGGTGACCTTAACAGTCCACTGTCACAAAGAGATAGATCAACTAGACAAAAAGTCAGCAAAGAAATAATAGAACTGAATCATACCTGTGAGCAATTGGACTTAGTAGATGTTTACAGAGTGTTCCACCCAACCACATCAGAATACACATTCTTCTCAGCTGAGCACAGGATATTCTCCAAAATAGGCCATATATTACCCATAAAGCATTCTTAAGTAAACACAAAGGTATTGAAATTATCCCATGCATACTATCTGACCATAGTGCACTGAAATTGGGAATTAAGGGCAAAAGAAACTGCAAAACTGGCATAAATACATGGAAATTAAATAACAACCATTTGAACAACCAGTGGGTTACAGATGAAATTAAAGAAGAAATAAAGCAATACCTATAATTCAATGAAAATGCAGAAACAACCTATTGTAATCTATGGGATGCAATGAAATCAGTCTTAAAAGGGAAATATATAGTAATAAATTGTCATATCAAGAAAACAGAACAAGCACAAATAAACAATCTAATGCTTCATCTCAAGCTTCTAGAAAAAGAAAAGCAAGTTAAATCTAAAGCTCATAGAAGAGAGGAAATTGTAAAGATTAGAGCAGAAATCAATGCAATTGAAACTAAAAAAATACAAAGAATTAATGAATCAAAAAGCTGTTTTTTTGAGAGAATAAACAAAATTGACAAACCTCTAGCTAACCTTATCAAGAAAAAGAAAGAACAAAACCCAAATTCATGCAATAAGAACTGAGAAGGGGGAAATTACTGCAGATCCCATGGAAATTCAAAAGATCATGAACACCTACTTTGAAAATCTCTACTCACATAAAGAGGAAAACACAGAGGAAATGCACAGATTTCTAGAAACATACAAACTACCAAAGCTCAACCAAGACAATATAGCAATTTTGAATAACCCAATGTCAGCTATTAAAATTGAAAACATAATAAAAAACTTACCAACAAAGAAAAGCCCAGGTCCTGATGGATTGACAGCTGAATTCTACAAGAAATTTAGAGAAGACTTGACGCCAATACTCCTTAAACTCTTCAATGAAGTTGAAAAGAAAGCAATCCTCCGTAAATCATTCCTGGAGGCAAGTATTACTCTGATACCAAAACCAGAGAAAGACCCAACCAAAAAGGAGAACTACAGGCCAATCTCACTAATGAACATAGACACAAAGGTTCTCAATAAAATACTGGCAAATAGAATGCCACAAATCATCAAGAAGATTATACATCATGACCAAGTGGGGTTCATTCCAGGAATGCAGGGATGGTTTAACATACACAAATCAATAAATGTAATCACCACATCAACAGAGCCAAAAGCAAAAACCACATGGTCACCACATGCAGAAAAAGCTTTTGATAAGGTCCAACACATGTTCATGATAAAAACCCTTCAGAAACTCGGAATACACAGTGTCTACCTCAACCTTATAAAGGCCATCTATGACAAATAAACAGCCAATATTATACTAAATGGGCAAAAACTGAAAGCTTTCACTTTAAAATCAGGAACAAGACAAGGATGTCCACTATCACCACTCCTATTCAATATAGTTCTGGAAACACTAGCCAGGGCAATCAGACAAGAGAAAGAAATAAAAGGAATAAAGATAGGAAAGGAAGAAGTTAAATTATCACTATTTGCAGATGACATGATATACTATACAGAAGACCCAAAAAACTCCATTAAAAGACTACTAGAGGTAATAAACAAATTCAGCAGTGTAGCTGGATACACAGTCAATGCTCAAAAATCAATGTAAACAAACAAGAAACTCACTGAGAGAGAAATTATGAAAATATCGCCCTTCACAATAGCATCTAAAAAAATGAAATCCCTAGGAATCAACCTAACTAAAAATGTAAAAGATCTATATACTGAAAATTATACTATGCTAAAAAAGGAGATTGAAGAGGATATTAGAAAATGGAAAGATGTTCCATGCTCTTGGCTAGGAAGAACCAACACTGTGAAAATGGCCATACTCCCAAAACTACTATACAGATTTAATGCAATCCCAATCAAAATATCATTGACATACCTCACAGATCTAGAGAAAACACTCCTAAAATTCATTTGGAAACAGAAGAAACCTAGAATAGCAAAGGCAATTCTGGGCAATAAAGGCAAGGCAGGAGACATCTCAATTCCTGACTTGAAACTGTACTACAAAGCCACAGTGATAAAATCAGCATGGTACTGGCAAAGAAATAGACCTGAAGATCAATGGAACAGATTAGAAGATGCAAGTATAGGTACAAAGACACTCAGTCACCTGATATTTGACAAAGGGGCTAAACATGTTCACTGGAGGAAGGTAGCCTCTTTAATAAATGGTGTTGGAAAAATTGGCTCTCCACATGCAGAAGACTGAAACTAGATCCATGCCTATCACCATGCACAAAACTAAAGTCTAAGTGGATCAAAGACCTAAACATTAAAACAGAAACACTAAATCTACTAGAAGATAAGGTTGGTAGAAATCTAGGAGACATAGGGGTAGGAAGATAATTCATGAACAAAACGCAAAGTGCATGGGAAACACTTCAGAGAATCAACAACTGGGATCTCATATTATTGAAAAGTTTCTGCACTTCAAGAGAAATCACCATCAGAGTGAAAAGAAAACCCACAGAATTGGAAAGAATTTTATCCAGCAATCCCTCAGACAAAGGACTAATATCAAGAACATATAAAGAATTGAAAAACATCAACCCCCTCAAATTCAAAGACCCTCTCCAAAAATGGGCAGCTGAGATGAACACACAGTTCTCATATGAAGATATTCAAATGGAAAATAAATACATGAAGAAATGTTCACCATCATGTGCCTCAGGGGCTCTGCCAGGCCCAGTTATCCACGCCCAGCTTCTGCATCTCAGTTGAGAGCCGGGAGTCTACAGAGAGGTGGAGGTTGCCTGGGGTGAGTTCCGGTGACCTGGGGAGAGTTGGAGATCTACATTCCGGCTTCTGAGTTCCTGGGGAGCTACCGGGATGCTGGACTGGGTCCAGCGGATTGCAGGGCCTCAGTCAGCCACGCTCCATGGCCTTGTTTCAGTCCAGGACGCAGAAACCTTGCTCAATTACTCTGCGCTTAATTGGGCTGGCCTGGGAACGGCTTGTGACCAGCACTGCCAGCTGCAGAGTTCATATCCACACCCCTAGGATAGGGGATTGTACCCCGGGGGCGCTGCCAGCCCCAGTTCTCCACACCCAGCTTCTGCATCTCAATTAAGAAAGCCAAGAATCTGCAGAGAGGTGGAGATTGCCTGAGGTGAGTTCCGGTGACCTGGGGAAACTTGGAGACCTACATTCTGGCTTTTGAGTTTCTGGGGAGCTACTGGGATGCTGGACTGGGTCAAGCAGATTGCAGGGACTCAGTCAACCATGCTCAGTGGCCTTGTTTCAGTCCAGGAGGCAGGAACCTTGCTCGAGGACTCTGGACTCAAGTGGGCTGGCCTGGAGACAGCTTATGACCAGCACTGCCAGCTGCTGAGTTCATATCCACACCCCTAGGCCAGGGGATTGTGTCCCAGGGGTTTCTCTGGCCCCAGTTCTCCACACCCTACTTCCACCTCTAAAATTAGGGGGCCAAGTACCTGCAGAGGAGCTGAGACTGCTCTAGTAGCTGAGGGTGCAGAAGATTTGCAACACACCTAGAGGAAGCTTTGGAACACCACTCAAACCAAGGAAATAAAGAAAAATGACAAAAGGAAAGACCAAAAGGCAGGCTCAAATCACCAGCCCATCCCAAGAAAGTCTAGGAGCCATGTACATAGAAGAAAATAGAAGCCATACACCTGAAATGACTGAAATGGTATCAACTGAAATAAAGAAGCAACTAGGGGAAACTATGGAGAAATTCAAGTTAGAAATAATTGCCCAGGTAAAAGAAGAAATGATAAAAGTAGTGAAAGAAATAGTGAACACATCTAGTGAAGACACAGCTAAAAAATTAGAGGAACAAAGCAAACAGATAGAATCCTTGAATGAACACTATAAGAAACAAACAATGCATACAGCAGATTCAAAGAGATATACAGGAAGTCAAAAATTTTATTGAAAGCTGTAAAAACTACCTGAATGAAACTGAAGATAGAATTTCAGACCTCGAAGATAAGATCGCAGCTAGTGAACAGGAAAGATCTTTTAAAAATAACAAAGAATCAGGAAGTAACAATTCAACAGCTGCAAGATGATGCAAAGAAAAATAACATAAAATTAATAGGGATAAATGAAAAAGAAGGGGACAGCCCAAATGATATCAAGAGGATATTTACAGAAGTAATAGCTGAAAACTTCCCAAACATGAGAATGGAAACTGACATACGAATTAGTGAAGCATCTAGAACTCCAAATAGCCATGACCAAAATAAAACTACATCCAGACACATAATAATCACCATCCCAGAAACCCACCATAAGAACAGAATACTAAAAGCTTTTAGAGAGAAAAGACAGATCACCTATAAAGGAAAACCTATCAGAATCACAGAAGACTTCTCAACACAAACAATGAAATCAAGAAGAACATGGAGTGAAGTATTTCAGACCCTAAAGGAAAACCACTTCCAACCCAGACTGGTGTACCCTGCAAAACTGTCCTTCAAAATGGATGGAGAAATAAGATACTTCCATGACAAAGAACAGCTGAGAAATTTCATGACCACAAAACCAACCCTACAAGGAACACTGAAAGATATTCTAGATACACATAGGACAAACCCACCAAGCAAGGTAGACAATTAAATAGAATGGAAAGCTAAAGATACAACAGCAGAAAGATAACATGTCAACAATAAACCAATATATAACAGTTATAATCATTAATCTAAATGGCCTCAACTCACCAATCAAAAGAAACAGACTGGCACAATGGATCAAGAAACAACATCCAACCATATGCTGTCTACAAGAAACCCATCTTACCCAAAAGGAAACCCATAGAACTAAAAGTCAAAGGATGGAAAACAGTACTTCACGCAACAGGAAACCAAAAAAAAGCAGGAGTAGCAATCCTGTTTGCAGACAATGTGAACTTCAAACCAAGAATGATTCAAAGAGATAAAGAAGGTCACTACATACTAGTTAGGGGAAAACTTCAAGAGGAAGAGATAACAATCTTAAATATGTATGCACCAAATTCCAGAGCACCCAGCTATGCAAAGCAAATATTAACAGAAATAAAAAGTCAAATAACCAATAACACAATTATAACAGGAGATTTTAACACACCATTGACACAGAAGGACAGGTCAACTAGACAGAAAATCAGCAAAGAAATAACAGAACTGAATCATACCTGTGAACAAATGGACTTGATAGATGTATATAGAGTTTTCCATCCAACAACATCAGAATATACATTCTTCTCAGCAGTACATGGGACATTCTCTAAAATAGACCATATACTAGCCCACAGAACATATTTAAGTAAATGCAAAAGAATTGAAA
>PVJX010018590.1:0-36294 GCA_004027295.1 Dolichotis patagonum
ACCTATACATCTTAATTTCATTTTGTCAGAGTATCACAAATTGTGATATAGTACCCTAGAAACATTTTCTAAAATAGTAAATTAAAGAGAGCTGACACTTGAAATACCTCTTAAAAGAATTTTAGTTCACACTATTTCACATTTATTTATATAATTACCAAAAAATGTTGGATATATTTACTTGAACATATTCATATTTTTAAGTATAATCCACACATACAAATACACGGAGAATATATTACAAGTAGCTATGTGTTATCTTTTACCTCCTTTTCAGTCATTAAGTCTTACAGACATTATCATCTATCAAACAGATTTATATATTGATCCACTTATAAGCTAGCTCCTATGCTTTGTTTAGTGCATACATTAAGATGATTGTTTAGCATCTGTCTTGCAACAGAGTTTTGCTGTGTCGTTCAGGGTGGCCTTGGGTTCATGGCAATCCTCCCGCCTCAGTCTCCCAAGTGCTGGAATTACAGGCATGCACCACCATGCCCAATCATATTTCTTAAGAACTGAACAAATTATGATTTGAAATTTTAATAAAGCCTGTGACTTTACAAATTGAAATACTATCATTAAATATAAAATATTTGTATTATATAAGTAACACTTATGTATATGGTTTAACTGCAGTCCAGTTAAACTTGATATTACTATTTATTTTTATAGATCAGTGATGTTTATATTTCCTTTGTCAATCTTTGATTAGTCTATGTATTATAATTTTACTGAATCTTCAGATATCTTTAATTTTGTTTCCTTGCACTTGTCTCCACTATTTTTTTCAGGTTGGTGGTTATTTTTGTATGCTGAGCAATTTAGCCAGCTCTGGTGTTTTACATTATTAAATAATCTCATCCAGCAAAATGTCATTTGCTTTCCAAGATGCATAAACAATTTCAGGATTTACATTCAATTTTTCTAATCATTTTTCCAAAAAACTTATTAATAGATATTTTAGACCCATATTATATGGGAAGAAGTGCCCAGTAATCGTTCCTTCCTTCCTTCCTTCCTTCCTTCCTTCCTTCCTTGTTTTTTTCTTTTGGTATTGGGAATCAAACTCATGACCTTGCAACTAACCAGGCAAGCTCGAGCTACTGAGTGAAATCCCCGGACCAGACCCATATTATAAAATAAAGTTATTATTTGATTTTTTTGTGCTCTAGAAATCTTATTAAATTTTACTTTTAAAATTTTCATGTATATTTTCAAATTACTTTCACATAGAGTGTATTATAAGAGCAAAAGAGAAATTAGTTTTATTTTCATATCTGCACTATTATTCTTTATTCATGTTTGACATTTAGACAAAAGTACAGAAAAAATATTATAGTAACAAAAATCTTTCTAATCTTACTTTTAGTTCATAAGTGATTCATCATTAAGAGTAAGCTCATTGTGTCTACCATCTGAGCAAAGTCACAATTAAAGTTTATTTAAAGAATTAAATTTGTTATTTATATTTTATAACACACCACACCACTATTAAATTTTCATTAAGCTACAAATGTATTTTTTTCTAAACAGTAATATTACCAAAATGTATCTAAAGCTAATATATTTGTATTGATTGCAATTTCAGGAAAATATTTAGACTGAGTTTTAGCATTCAAATTCTTTTGCAGTTTGATCAATGACACTTGTCAGATTTTGAATCCTATATATTCTAGAACTCAACAATGTACCTACTCCATGACATTATTAACAATAAGTGCTTTTATAATAAATAAAATTAACTTATTAATTAAAAATGTTGCTGTTGGTACCAATATATAATAGGAATTTTAGAAATATATGACAAAACCTTGTGAAATTTAAATACAAGGCAATATGATTACTAAAGTTTTTTGATTAATTTGGAAATATATTTGTTGATGCACTCTCTTTAATGAAAACAATTTGTTATATATATGTATTATTTTATATGTTAAAATATTTTCTCCAAGATAAATTATTTTTCTATAAAATATTTGACAAGAAATTTTTAAACAGTAAAATAAATGACCTCATTATCAAATAATGTAAAATCCAATAAAGGAAAAAACAATCAAATAAATTTATAACTTCTGTACTGTAAACCATTCCAAATTAAGTAATTATAAACATAGACAATTATTTAATTCACATAATGCTCCTCAAGTTAACTTAGGAAAAATGAACTTTATATTCCTTTACCAAGTATTTGTATCTTCTAATATACAGGGATATTAAAAAAAGAACTGACAGACCAAAAAGAATTCAATTAAATTAATATGTGCTATGGACTAAATTATGTTAGTAAGTACTTTTATGAGAATAATTAAATATATAAAGATAAATAATATAAACTGAGGAAGTGTATAATTTAAAAATAAAATAGACAAGTCACATAGACTTAGAATTTGGTCTTAAATCTTACTATTTTGACTTTATTAATGAAACTTTTATCGTTTATGAGAAGAGGAGATTGTTCAAAGGTTAACTATTAAAGCAGTCTGAAATGTGACTCAGTGTGAATTTAAAAATTTTTGTTTCTTTTTCTTTTTAGTGATATTAGGTATTAAAACCAAAGCCTTTGCACTCATCTACATAATCATCAATTTATTTTTTGAGTGAGAGTCTCTAAGTTGCCGAGACTCGCTTTGAGCCTGCGATCCTCTTGTCTCACCTTCTAGCCTTTCAGAGTGCTAGGGCTGCAGGTGTGCACCACCACGCCTGGCTGATGTGAGCAATTTTGTATGTTTTTAGTGTGCAGAATGTAAAAGTGTTTACTTGACAAAGTACAAAAGTAGAGTTCTGTCAGTGCTACTGGACTCTTGTCTTGGAAAAGTCACCTAATGTCTATTGTGCTGCTCATGCCTAGGGTCACGGTTTCTGAAGATAAGTCAGATTGTTACAAACCGCAAAAAGAAATACTTGATACTATCAACAATCAATCATTATGTTTGTATCCTTATGCAAAATATGTATCATTTTGTATTAAACACAAATTTGTGGTTTCAATCTAGGGCCATGGCATAATTTTCCAGGTGTGGATGGCCCTTGGAGTCTCTTCCTGGGATGTGTTTTTATTTATTTATTTTTCTCTATCACATCTTTATTGTATTTCTTTTTTTCCACAATGTAATTCATTGAAAGTAAAATCATGAAAGATATTTAAAAAAACAATGAACACTAGAACTCAAAATGGACGAGAATGTATTGTCATACAGTGAACAGTTTGCGTGTATTTTTCTGATTACCTTATAATATTTTGAAGCCTAATGGTGCTGGTGAATCTACTTTTACTACAAAACACAATGAGAGAAACACTATTTGAAATATAATATGTTGGTGAATTATCAAAATAAAGTAACATAAAATGCACAGCAAATTGAAGACCTGCAAAGTCCTATGAGTAAGTATACAAAGTAACTGAGGCTGCTGGAGCACGGTGTGCAAGAAGAAAGCTGTTTTAGAAGCTGCAAGCATGAGTATTGATACCAACACAATGTCTTGCGGTGAACCTTGGTCTTATGTAACTCTTAAAGTCAATAGAGAATCCTTTTTTAAAACCAAGCTCTGTATGGTACTAGGCGTAGGGTACAAAGGGTAGTGGAATGAGTGATTTGGAAAGCTTAATAGTGCCAAAAATAGGTAAGAAAACAATCTGTATGGGAAGCTTAAAAAACAAAGAAATTTAACAATGCACTGAGGCATTTCTCAGGCAAGCAGCGGCCACTCCAGGGGTAGAACCACACAGCGTCTCGTGGGATCAGTGCCATATTGGAACTTAGGACGCTGTGAAACCAAGCAACTAGTGCGCCTCCCTGGTAAGCAGCTGTGAGCCTACTGCCGGCATGCGGGCTAAGAATCAAACATCCCATCCCTCCCCTCCCCTTATAGCAAAGGGGAGCCAGAGGTCTGAATGTCTCTTGGGAGGTTGACCATATGCAATATAGCAAATAGGGGGGATTTCCTTCTACCATCTCTTTGAAGGCAAATATTGTTATCACTGTTTTGCTTTGTTCTGATTAACTGTATTGCTCTATTCAGTATTCTATTTTGATAAGTTCTATAATGTTCTGTATTTGGTTGGATTTTGCTATACCTGATTGAAAGAACAACTATTGTGAAGACAACGAGATATACTATGGCACCTATTACTGTTATTCTGGTAACCTGTTGTACGTTCTGTACCAATTTCACTGCACTGTCTCAACTGTTTATTTCTGTCTTGTTCTATTGTATTTCACTACCTTCAAAATATAAAAAAAAGTGCACTGAGGTATTATTTTTCTGCTTACTTCAGTAATTAATTGTGTTTTATTGATCAGTTGCAATATTGCTTTCTCATTGCTGAGGTGAAAATTATGTCTGGTCATTCACAACTTTACTCCTTCATCCTAATCTCACACCCAGTGTATCAGACAATTCAACACGCCAATCAATTGAATTTACTTTAAAAATACACCCAAGATTTTACTATTTACCAACTTCACTTCTGAAATCTGAGGGTAAGCTAGTTTTACCTGTCACTAAGCAAATGGGCTTCAAGCATCCTCTCTCTTTTCAACTCAGTAGTCAAAATCTTCGTTCAGTCATGAGCTCATTGATAGAATAATCCATGATGTAAAGGATAGCAAATATATAGCATAGCCTGTAAATCATTTTCATGATACTAGAATATGACACTAAATATCTAATTCTTTTAAGAATATTTTCATTATAAAAATTATAAAATTATAAAAACTCTTTTCAAGGTGTAAATACTATTTTTGTATATTTTCCTATTGAGATTAACCAATTTAGTAATCACAGCTAACATGTAGCACTAGAGAACTAACTATTTAGCTTAGTTTTGCATCTATGTATAAATACTGGGTTTAAATATTAGTCTGAGTAATCACTCAATAGATGTTAAATATTTTCATAGACCATTGCATATATGAATTATTTTAGTTCTACTTAAACATTCCAAATGTGTCATGGTAACATAGACCATTGCATATATGAACTATTTTAGTTCTACTTAAACATTCCAAATGTGTCATGGTAACAACAACAAATGTTTGAAGGTATTTACTTAGAATTTCCTAATGTATACTCAAGTGTATACAACTTTTGGCATGCCAGAAAGTGATCCTATTTGAAACTGTAAGCTTTCAGAATTCTTTGTGCTAACCTAGAATCTTTCTGAGCAGTAAAGACATATTTGTCATTCATTACAATGCATTATAGTTTTTCTTCTAATCTTATATTAATTTCTTTTTTGTGATTTATAACATGATATACACTGTATGGATGTATGTAAGCATGCATGTATAGGAAACAAGGCAGGACACTGAGGGCTCAAACTATTCCTCATTTTAGGCCTTCCCTGGAACGCATTCTTGGAACGCATTTCCCCATGGGAAAAAGAAGACATAATACAATACATTGCATCTAGTAAGAAAAAAGAAAAATCACAAGGGAAAATTATCATGGATGGTAGACTAAGGGCAGGAAGAAATCACTTTACATTCTTACATATGAGATGATAAATAATCTCCCCTTAAAGGTGCATTGGCATTTATAACTTGCTTAGCTAATAGAATTTTGTATATTTAGATCACTAATATATTTATTAGAGAGAAAAGATCACTGGAAAAAGTAAGTGTTGCAATTTAGAATATTAGTTTACAAATAAATGCAAGTAATTTCATTTTGTTATGATATATATATATATATATATATATATATTTTTTTTTTTTTGGTACCGGGGATCGAACTCACGACCTCACACCTGCTAGGCACGTGCTTAAGCCACTGAGCTAAATCCCGGCCATTTTGTTATGATATTTTACATAGATGATTTATGCTATATATATATATATATATATATATATATATATATGATATATCCAATGTCTGAGAGAAACAAAAGGACACAGTCATTGGGTGTAAGTGTAAGTAGGTGTGAAACCAGTTGTGTTTGCTTCAGTGGGTGTCCTGTGTCTGTCCAGCACACTCTTAGAGGTACTAAGTGTGAAGTAAGTCACCTTTGTGTCCACTGATGCTTCCAGTAATGCTTTCTATAGAGTGGATTACTGTCATCAAAATGAGAAACACAGGGTGGAGCAAAGTAGCATGCCTCATGTGAGTCAGGAAGCAGAGAAAGAGGAAAGGACAGAGGAGAAAATACAGTGGCACATTGGTTCGCAAACTGAGTTGTCTCCATAGTTCTGGTCACAAAACCAACAGGACGAGAACTGAATCAAATTTCCCCATAAGGTCAACATTAAATCTAACCACTGAATTTGATTTGACGCCTTCAAAGGTACATCTCTGGCAACTGACTCTGTTCAGCCAGGCTGCTCTTCCTAATGTTTCTGCCACCTCCCCCTAGTACAACCAGCTGGAGGCCAAATGCATTGGTCTTGGAACATTACAGATCCAAAACTCATCATTTAATATTTTCTTCTTTTTAAAAATATTTTAAAAATATTTTCATCTGCTTTTTTCACACTTTCTTTCAATTTCTGTTCTTTATTAAATTCTTTGCCATAGGAACTAAACATACTAAGCTAGCCCCTAGGAAATAAAATGAATATAATTTATTTTCACCATATATATGTGTATATATATATACATAGATACATATATACATATATACATACATACATATACGTATATACATATACATACATACATATATGTATAATATATATATATAGTGGTTATATAGTGGTTATGAAGCAAAAGAAAATTCCTAATAAATCATATTACAAAGCAAATGATAGAGATTCAATTAATATATAGGAAAATAATGCAAAATAAAACCACCATTTTTATTTTGAATAGACAAAATGTTTTCTTAAATATGGTGACATATATGGTTATTCTTATTCTAGTCTACATGATGTTAAGAATAATTTCAATAATAGTAGTATTAAGAAGTGAATATATGTCTTTTGATTTCATTTATTAATTCATATATATTGTATGTCCAATGGCAGATGTTAATATTCAAACTAAAATAATGTGATAGGAAATTGAGTATAAGATAATTAAAATTTTCATTGGTTCCACTATTTATAGTCTTATCATGTACGAATGCCCTTATTTATTGTCTTATTCATGTAGGACTATTTTTATGGCTGTTAGTTCTATCATCCTTGAAGGTAATTTTAGAGTATAAAGGGGAAATTAATTGCTTGCTATATTTATAATGTTGACAATAAATTATTCAGGATATGACACTAAGAGTTCTTTTGATCCTTTAGTTACTAGAATTTTTTTGCAGTACACTAGAGTATAACAATTAGGTGACTGTTTATCCTCTCTAATCTGCAAAAACTAAACACAGATTAATAGCATATTTACTAGTATAATTACTAAATAAATAAAAATAAGACAAATGCACATATGCGTTCTCTAAAGGAATTAAATGTATCACTTGCTTAAATGACTGTTAATGATTTTGTGTTACGTTATGAACTCACTGATGGTGCTCAGTTCACTTGGTTCTTTTACAGATGTGTTAATTCATTTCTTCTTTGTCTTAAGAGCAATACTGTCCATCCTGTGAGTCTTCAGGAGTGTGGCACCAGCTTGAGACTTTTAATATGCAAAGACAAACTAGTACAATCAAGCACAATCATTCATGTTTGGTGAAAAAAGCATTGCTTTATATTTTATGCTGTTTCTTTTCAATGGCTCTTGGCACAAGTGTTCTCATATTATTTTATTATAGGGAGAAGACAATTGTCAAACTTTCTTAGTTTTGTACTTAATCTTTGGTATTTTTCTTCCCTTCTCTAATTGCTAAAGTATTTGAAAAATAAATGTTCATTTAGTCAAATCATTTTACTCAAGATTTATTTCTTGCTATTTAATTGTATTCTCTCTGGTTCTATCATCTTGTACAAATAAATCCAAACTTTATAAAATATATCAATCTTCTGAATTAATTTAGTTTTTGAAATGATTAAGGTCATATGTTTTTTACTGTCCTTAATTTTTAACAACATTCCATCTGAGTTCCAAGTCCCATTTGTTCTATTGCCACAGCACATTTTTAGTCCATCTATCTCATCCTATTTCAACTACTGCCTTAATCCAAAGGTCTTAAAATTATACTCTGGCCATCATCTGGTATCCTTTCTTCCTTCTCTGTATTCTTAGTTGTTAAAACATCATTCTCCATAGCAACAGCCAAGGAAGTCTTCTAAAATATCCTTATTATACTTACACAAAGTTTTGTAATTGCTTTCCATTTCAATTAAAGCAAAAACATATTTTGTTTTTGTTTTCTGCTTTCATTATGCATTGTCTAAGGACTGCCTGAGTTTTATCTTTTTTGCAAGTATATAATAATATGCTTCTTCCTTTGTAGCCCCAGAAATGATAGCTTCTCCCTTATATGTTTCCTGTTTGGCACATTGTTTTCATTATGCACTTCTATGGTAACATCATACTCATTTTTCAGGTCTTTACTCAAATTTCTTTATGGACCTCCTCTGACAACACTGGCTATAATAGTTTTGTAACTTATCATGACTCCATTGATTTATAACAGTTTATCATGGCTTGTTTTACTATGTTAATATATTTGCTTTTTTCAGAATGATCTGTCCTTAAAAAATTCTAAGTTTTATGTATTGTCACAAGCTGAAATCTCTCTAACTACAAGAGTTATAATGTATATTGGCCTCTCAAATGATTTAAAAGTCAACATAAGGGATTATAAGTTATTGTTTTGTACAACACTCATGGATGTTTGTGTTTATTTTACTAATATGGCAGGCAAAACTTTAAGAGGTGCTCCCTGAAATGCCTTAGGACCTTGTGTAATTCATGTCTAAGAACTAGGCACGACCAGAGTTTATGATGGGGTACATTATCCTTGATTAGGTTTTGCCACATGGCAATGATAAAGAGGAGTTCTCAGATACAATTTAAAAAATTCATCAGTGGACTTTAGTTAGTCTGGCTAGATGGTGCTGTTGGGCCTACCCCAGGCAAAGCAGGCTGAAAACAGTAGCAGACGCCCGCCTGGTGATCTCCTGGAACATAACAGCCGTGCTATGCATAGGGCTGCTATAGCGGAGAGTCAGTGTCCAGAGAGTGCTCGCACGGAAGGCTCACACATGGTGAATGAGTGTGGACTGTGATGCCTTCTCTTTGGAAGACATCCTGCAGTTTCTTTGTCAGGTTATGCTCACCTTAAAACCTACACTTCTGATCTCACATACAGGAACAGAAATAAATTAAAAACTTGTGTTCAAATATAAACTCACATGGAAATGTTCAAAGGTTCATGGAAATGCACCCCACAAGGGAAAGTAGTTGGGGAACTGGGAGATGATATAATACCTGTCCGAGGCCCTCCTTGCCCTGCCTTGTCTGCCGGTTTTGGAATATGGAAATTCTGCTTCTTCTCCATCAGCACTGAGATCTTGATGGTCAATGAGGTTGTGACGTTCACCGAGTGGGATGAGGTCTGTTGAGAATACAAGGCACACTAGCATCCGGGTGTGGGGACAAATCTTAACCTGTTCCCTTAACGATGTCGCACTTGCCCATTCACGACTACTTGTGCACTGTTCCAGGGAAAGCACCACACCGCCCACTGGACTGTCTGGCAAAATAGTGGTCACTTGAAGATGCTTGGTCTTTATTCATTCCAGATCGGATCATTCCAGAGCCCTATATCTTTGCAGTTCTTGTCTCTTGCTCTTTCTCTTCCTTGTTGTGTGCTTTAACTCCAGACAGAAGGCTGGGACTCACTGCAGAGGTCCTTGATACCTGCACCATGGGAAAGGTCACTGATAGAAAGTAGCTCCCATGACTGTCAAGTGATACACGGATAAATATGATGTTTTATAAGTGAAACTTCCTCCAGTGGAATAATTTTGGCAACAAAATGAAATGAAATATTGATAAATGTTAGAGCACTGATGGATCATGAAAATATAAGTGAAATATTCACAAAAGGCCATGTACTTTATGATCTGTTGATATGATAACCAAAAAATAGGCAAATAGAATAGTGTCGGCCTATGGCTATGAAAAATGAGCATATATTGTGTGGGTGGTAAAGAATGTGGAATTTGTATTGTTTTTGATGTGATGAAATATTTTACAGTTGTGGCAGTTGCACTGTTATTTGATTAATTCTAAAACCATTGAGTTATACGTGTAAATGAATACATTGTGTGTATATATATATATGAATTATCACAAGCTACTAAAATATACCATTAAAAATGGTGGTTTAAAGCATACAACACTTTTTTCCTGTGTAATAAGCCAAAGAAGATGAATGTATGCTTATTGAGTGGGTTAGCTCCATATGGATCTGTTCTAATTCTCCTTCAAATAAATAGATTTATTACTCATCATTAAAGTGGAAGGATCCACTTTCTCTTGATAATGGAAGGATATTATTTTGTAATTCGAGGGGGATGCTAAAAATCAGAGAAAAGGAATTCACCTAATCTACCACTTTTATATATTGAATTAATAAGCCTTACAAGTGATAACAAGGTTGATTTTATGTAAAGAAGTGTTTTCCATAACCAATGAGTCACTGTGAATAGCTGTTTCCATACTCTCTTTGAAGAAAGTAAAGGCATATCTCATAAGATAAAAATGTGAGGTGAATAACAAGCTTGCATTTTGGTAGGTCAGTTTCAATGAACTGAATTGTTTGGTTTAGATATTTGAATTAGGGTCATCTAATTATGAAGTACTTCAGTTTGACATTAAAATTATTATGTGTTTCTAGAAAATAAACATCAAAGATGCTAAATGTCCTTTATATTCCTAAGAAGTTTTACTTTAATTTAATCGTGACATTTTCTCATAGTTTATATAAATATGATTTTTTTAACTTACAAAGTTTAAGCAATAATCTAATGAAACATTTTCAAATATGCAATATATTATGCAATTAGATTCTGTTTCAAGAATATGTAAAAGTTCATATTTTTATAAGGTATAATTCCGAAAGCAAAACCATTAGCTTAAACACAAAATGCAAATTTTCCATTATAAGTGAACCTATATTAGTATTTTTTTCTTTTTGTGAGTTATTCTTCATGATAAGCTGAAATAGGATAAAATAATTAAAACTAAAACTTATGTTCTGTCTTTTTAAACACACACACACACACACACACTTATAGTTTTGGTTGACTTTGTAGGACCTTTTATCTGGATAAAATGAATTAATGCCAGATTATAAGAAGTATAGATTTTTTTTTCTGCTAAAAAATATTAGAGGATATCCTGGATGAATATTTGTAAGGAATATTGAAAGAATTCAAAGTAGGCTTGCACTTAGATATTACACAATTATTATGGTTTAGACTTTGTATAGAATTTTTTTTTCAGAAGACTTTACTTGGAAAATTGTGAAGATCTTATGACCATCATTCCATTATTTTTGTATTCAAAGTTTAATAATGTAATTTTATATTAAAGTAACAAATCTAAGGATACTTCTAAGACACTTGGTGAAATATGTGAAATCAAATAATGGAATTTGATTTTCCATTCAAAATGCATTCACATCCTAAATCACAAAGAATGGGCATTTGAAAGTCTTCAGATTACTATAACTTTGAATAAAAATGTTAAATTCTAAATATAATTTCCTCTTACTCATAAATACTAAAGCTTGTACTACAAATCCCATTTTATCAGTTTTATGTGCTTTGTAGTTAACTCAGTGAGAAACTGATAATTATAAGCAAAAAAATATTTTCAATGGCTCTCACAATACAGATTAGCTTTCTACTTATTTTACCGTATTACAGTTATCACAAAAAAAGGTAATATCAGCATTACTTTCTATCACTAAGTTACATAGTAAAGAATTAGTCTCCAATGAATATTATTTAGAGCTGCTAATGGGTTTACAGCAAATAACAGAATTTTAATTCAGACTCACATTTTCTGTTATCTATTTGTATTTGAATAATGAGACTGATATAACTGCTGTTCACTGCACAAGCACAAAAATGACTCGTGTAGGAAAGAGTAGAGGAACACAAGCAATACATCATCCAAAACATTTGCAGATAGGTTCGCTTTGCGAGGGAAAAAAGGTGCAGGATGAGATAAAAACACGCCGTTTCATTTTACAAGGACAAAAAGCAAAGACACTTAGTAAGGAATTTTACCTTGAGAAACAGCATCTCAAATATATTATAAAAGCAACTACCCTGAAAAAAGAGTTTCAAGCAAAATATGCACTCTGTTTTGGGATGTTCAATGTCCTTTTCTCCACAAAGCTCTTTCAAAATTCCTGCATCTATACTACTTTGAAAATGAGACCACTTAAAATTAAAACATAGATACAAGTCAATAGATTTATTGGAATTCTCGTCATGATAAGTAGGAGAAAAGGTACCCAGCAGAGAAGCTTGTGTCTTTATATAAAGAGGATTTATTAGTTTCCAGAGAGTGATTCGCTGCTGAGAACTGTGATCCCTATGGTAAAGGCTTTCATGTGACTAACAAAACTTAGTGTCTGATTATGGGAAACCTATGGGACTTAGGATTAATATAAAGCTACATTTGGAATGTGACATTTGTAAAGAATATCAAACACATTTGGGAAAATCTAAGGCCAAGAATTAGCAGTCATGTGTCCATTGTAAATTCATAAAAGAAACGGTTCTTACTGCAGGTAGAAACCCAGAGGAACTGATACTACTGAAGATCTAGAAAAGCATATTCCTGCAGCATATGTGTTATCAGCATCACATCATAACATGGACCATGCATACTCTAAGGTAATACATATATGTACGCAAACTCTAAGGAAATACACATATGTTCTTAGATAGCTTGCATCCTTGAGGAGGGTCCAGCAAATGCTGTGGTTTGTGATTTAGGTTGGTGCCAAGATAATGTTCTTCTATGAGTATAAATATAAAGTATGAAATAATTCACAAATTGGTATGCCATCCTTTCGTAGGAACCACGTCAATCTCTTCTGTATCATTCTACTTTGAGCATGTGCTCTGTCAAAAAGAGCACTCCTGAAAATAATTTTAATGAGAATAATCATAGAACTTTTCAAAGAATAATAATAAATCTATTCTGAGAAATACAACTAAACTCAAGTTCTGGAATGTAACGAATTACTATTGTAAATTGTGAACTTTTAAACTAATTTATGATGCCATTACATTTAATTTCACAATGGGTAATCACAAATAGAATGAATATTTAATTTCTTTAAAAAAGTTTATGACACCAAAAGGCACATTATCAAGGGCAAGAGACAGACGTGCTGGAAATGAAGGGGAGTATTTTGAGGTAATTAATAATACTGCATCATTTTCTTTAAAATAGTTTTTTAATTTAAACATTCACCATGAGTTATGATTGCAGCTTGTTGATCAACTATTTATGACAATTCATGTCAAAAATATAGTGTGTGCTTACCCACCATATTCACCAGATCTGACACCCTTCAACTTCTGACTTTCCCCAAAGTCCACCTGACCATGAGAGGTAAAAGTTTTGAAAGGATTCAAGCAAGGAGGTAGCCATAAATCCCCAAATCCTGCTTCAGAAAGTGCTAAGAAAAATAAGTATGTTCTAAGCAAGAGAGATTAATAGCAGTTTTTATGGTGATACAACTTTTAAAAAAATTGTTCATTCACTAGGTTTTTTTTTTAAATCACTACTTGAATAATTCAGTATGTTGAAAAAGCAGTTACATAGTTAATAGTGAAGTGGTAAAATTTCAGACTTCTGTAAAATTTTCAAATGAACAGCAATGCTTGGAGAAATCCACATATGTATTTAGAGGCACACACATACACAAGCATAGGGGATCACAGAGACTGCAAATTCAAATCTAAATGTTACAGATTATTTTATAAATGTACCAGAACTGAATGGAAAAATAACAGAAAAGTCAATTTGGAAAAAAAATATGGAAATTTAAGATGGCAAAAAACGTTAAAATCTGTTTAAAAATAAAAAGTAGCAGCAGATTACAATATTAATTGCCATGTTATAGGCCAAGTCAACATAATAACATTTCTACCACTAAGTATGGTGAAATAGTCTGTTTCAGACAAATTCGTACACTTTAAGATTCGTTGTACTGTATCTTCATCTCTACCCAGTTATCCACCCACTTATCTATCCATTGATCCATCCTTCATTTGCATTTATCTGCAACTTATATTCACATTTTTCTTCACATTATTTACTCAGTTCTTCATGAGGAATCTAAAGTGTTGGAGAACCTATGAATCTGAACAAAGATTTGCATGCTTCAAATCAAGGTCAGAGTCAGGAGTCTGTTTACTGAAAACAGAAATTTGTAGTTAAAACTCCAGAAATGCAACAAGTCCTAGTGACACAGAAGTATAAGACATAAGATACCAAAATGTGTCCTCAAACTGGTTTACTATCTAGTTCAACTCAAAGGATCTACTCTTAATTTTATTCACTTCTTTTCTAACGGTTCAATTTATTATTTAAACTTACTATATTTAAATTCAAGTAAGTCTCTTAAATATACAATTAATACAAATTAAATATATTTTTGAAGCATATTATATACAAGCACATATAATTAAAATATATAATTCAAACAAATATAACTGTAAGCCAGGAAAAATGATGAAAGGATCACAGGAAATATAAAATAAATAGAGAGGTAGTGATCATAAATGGTAGAAACATGACCAACGATGATGTAGTTACAGTATTAAGAAGTGAATGTGTTTATATACATTGGGAAATTAATAAGCATGGGAAAAGTTGGAATTGCTGGAACTGCAAAGCATAAAATAAATCAGCAGATAAGATTGTATATTAGTCTCAAGAAGATGGGATCATACAGCAGAAACTAAGCTCAGTATTTTGCAGACAAAAGGGCATCACAATAATGCAAGTGAAAAATACTAAAATATGTGCAATCCAAATTAGAGAAAGGCAAAGGACATGAAAAGTTTTGAAATCAATATGATCATAAGGTCGCTGATCGCAGATGTTCTGGGATCACATATCTTGCTCCAGATCCTCGCATCTCCCCAACCAGGAATCTGGCTTCTACCAAGCAGCCGGCCTCGTGCCCAAGCAGCAATGGTTGCCAGAGATTTGGGGATTTCTCTGCGGCTCTTTTCCCCTGACAACCTGCTACCAATTTTTAGCTTCTTGATGAGTTCCAAAGCTCCGATCTGCTCCCCACACACCAAATGCAGCTGCCCCTGCTAGAACAACCTGCTGCGTTAAAAAGACGTCTTGAAAAAATATGCCAGAACAAAAGGGCGAGTGAGGGTGTGACTGGGATCCCCCCTTGCTGGAGGATTTTAGTTTTGTCTTCATTACTTACTAACCAGTGTGTCCAACTGCGCCTCTTACTCTTCCTTTCTGCTCTGATGTATATATGATATATACTGTACATCATATATATATATATATATCACATATATGATTCGATATTAGTCTACTCATTTTACTTGCATTTGATGTTTAATACATATCTCAAAATTTATTTGTCTAGAGCCAACATGCTGACTTAATACTCTGCCTTCATCTCTGTTCCGTCTACATTATTTATAATTTCATTTTATAGCAATCCTATACTTCTTTTGCCTTAAATGAAAACTTTGAGGTTTTCTGTTACCCCATTGGTTTCATGACTTCAATCTACCCATCCCATATTTTATTTTCAGAAAATATCCCAAACTTCCCACTACCTTCCCACTACCTTCCTATTTCTTTGTTTCCTAGTGGCATTATCCAGTAGAAATCTATTCAGTGATGAAAATGTCCTACATTTCTATTGGCTACAACATAGTTTAACCCTATATGGCTCTGAACATTTGAAATAATGTCAGTGTCATAGAAAACTTTAATTTTAAATTAATTTACACTGCTTTAAATATTCATTCACAAATGCCTAATGGCTAAAGCATTATAAATGGCTACATGTCTACACAATCTTACTGATATATTGTATATATAATAAATTTATTATTTCCAATTATTCAGCTCAACGACACTAATTATTGAATTCAGTAGTCAATCTATCTTGATTATATCCCAGGAAGCCAGGGATCTACATTCATATGAAATTATAGCATGCAGATTATGGGGTTGGCTTCTTTTTTTGAACAATGAGGATTATCCATTAGTGACCATATATTATCAATTGATTCTTTTATTTTTAAATAATCTTTAATGCACATTTTGTCGCTCCATTTACCAATTGATGAGTTATTCTGCTTTTTCCACATTTTGGGTACTGTGAACAATGCTCCTACGAACATCCACATGCAAGACTTTATGCAGGTGGGTTCCATTCCTGTTAGGTAATAGAGTTGGAATTACTGGGTTGTATGTAGTTTTTTGCTTAATTCTTCAAGAAATAAAGGTTTAACATAATTGCTGTACCATTTTACATTCTTATCAGCAGTGCGTGAGGGTTTTTGTTTTTCTGTATCTTCATCTACATACCAGTTTTTATGATAGTCTTACTATGGCTATTTTAGTGTTTATGACATGGCTTCTTATTATAGCTTTGATTTGAACTTCACAATTCATTAATAATATTAAATGTTTTCCTGTATCTCCTATTAGTGATTTCTGTATCTTCACTGGTGAAGTATCTGTTCCTCCTATTTGTTCATTTGGATCATACTGTTTACCTCATTACTGGGATGTAAAAGATTTTTCATTTGATAGATGTAACAAAATTTTATTTCTTCATGCTTTTTGCCTATCTTTTTCATTTTATCTTCTGAGTAAAACTTTTTCTGGACTTGATATTTAAAAGTCCAATCACTCTAGCACTGGCTAACACTCTTTGCCCTTTAATATTTTATTAGTATTTCACATCATCTAATAAAATACGTTCCCACGTAATTAGTAGAATGTGAAGTCAACAAGAAAATACTTTTTTTTTCATGGGATCTATTTTCTATTTTCAACTTTCTCTACCCCATTCTAATAGCTAATTGTAATTATTTGTAATTTGAATAAAAAGTGATAGATCTGGCCAACAGTGACCAGTCCCCCCACCACTGAAAAAGCCAGATCATAGGGACAAAAGGTCCGTTGCCACATTACAAGAGCCTAAACACAAGAACAAGGAAATACCCCTCTAACGGAGAGCCCCACTGCCAACCTCCTCCAGAGAAAGACACATTACATAGAAAGTACAAGAGCCGTCTACAGTCACACTACCCTGACCGCGCCCAATCTCTCTCTGATCTCAGAAAGTAAAGGGGCCACCCACAGCTCAGCCCATGAGTGAAACAATACCCACCCCCCTTTTAACTGTCCATAAAAACCCTGCTCAGCCCTGCCCTGGACGCCTTGTCCTGGTCTGCTGGGTAAAGTGCCACCGCTACTTCCTTTGATTAAAACCCCTAGTGTCGACCTTGCAGTGTGTGCTATGGTTCTTGATGTGGCGTTTGGTCACTTTATCAATAAGATACTTCAAAATTTATGTCAAATGATTCATCAAGTAATTATTTTTCAGTTTTTTGTTGTCAAATAATATCAAATATATACATATACATATATATATATACACGTATATATAAATCTAATCTATATGCTGCATTTTAAAGAAATTGAAATTTAAAGACAAAATATAAGATATTTTTTCTGTAAAATCATATAAGTAGTACAAGAAATTTTGTTATGTTTTTGCTTTTTAAGTTGTCTTCTCATAACTAGATAAAACTGATGAATATTCTGTAATATGCAGACCTATGACCTTTTGTCATCTTCCCAAAATTTAGTGTTATAGTCTTATTCTCACCCTATACTTAGTTTTACTATTAAATTGGTCTTGAGTTTGTTTTTAGCTTCCTGCCTACCTAGGTTCAGAACCAATATATTATGAGCTGTCTGAGGTTCTTTTCTGAAGCTAAAAGTAATCTTATGCTTAATGTTATTATGCAGTAGGTATTTAATGTTCTTCATAAAGTGGGCAGAATAACCTATGCTTTACTTTTCCTATAAAATGTTTCTTGGTTAAGAATTTTTATTAAGAGAAGAATTGGCTGGCATTCAAGTATACCTGAAGCACAGTTACAATACTTTAGCATGGATAAAAATCAAATACTTTGCCAGTTTCTGATTGTTATATAATTGATATAAAATCATATGTTTTAAAAAATTTAACCAAATTACCAGACAAATGATTTCTTTTTCCTATATGTAGAATTAATAGAGTACATGAAGTTTTCTTCCTGTGATTGAATTTTCTTTATACTTCATAAATGTACATAAGCCACTTAGACTTTTTATATGTTTATCTCTGAATATAAGAATGTAGATTAAAAGTAATATTTCTTTAACATTTCACATAATTTTGAGAAAATAGAATAAATCATAGGTGCTTGCTATATTTTATGTTTTAAGTGCTGAGCAAATGCATATTATGTATTTACCTTTGTGTAGATTAAAGAACACATTTTATAAATAATTACAGAAAATGTGTGCTGTGAGATGAATTCCTATATATCAAGTCTCAATAAATGAATAATATATTCAATGTATCTGAAATTGTTATTGAAATTGTATAAATACATTATTTTTGCATCATATAATAAATATAGTGAAAAATCATGATGGTATATGTTAAACCTTTAAAAGGTAATGAGGAACATGTGTTAATTTCATGTTTCTCATTTATATTTTGAGAAGGAGAGTGATATGCACAGTGAGAGACAGAGAAAACAGTTTCTTAAATGACACAGTGATAACAGTTTAAGACGGGGTATTACAAAAATATTTGATCTCTTCAATAACCCATGTATATAATTTCTCTCACTTAATTGTCTTCTTTACTATTTATCATATATACTCAAAATCATCTGTGTCCTTGTATACATAATTAAAATACTCCCCATACCATAAAGGTGAGAAATCCTTTATAACACAGCACACATTTCAGTGAAAATTTGCAAATTTTAAACTTGAATTTAATTTGTGATAATTAATTTAAATCTTCTTTTTATACCACGTGACATTTACATAATCATCTAGTTTCCTAATTCTATATGTAATTTTTTGTGCAATTTTAGAAAATATATTAAATATTTGATATTTCTCATACTCATAAATGGTAAAATATTTTATAATAATTTTTGTTCAAAAGTTGCAATATATCCAAGTTAATTCTTCATTCCTAAAACAGATTATGAATCTAAAAATGTTATCACATCATTTATTATACATTCAAATGTAATCAAATTCATAAAATGAATTATATGTGACTGCACAATCATACTTTATGTTTAAATTAAATATTGTTCTATAAGTCTGTACCTTTAAAAGCATAAAATGTTGATATGTTTCTAAAAATTTGCAGCTTCCTTGGAGAAAAATGGTAGTGAAATTATCCGATGTGATTTTTCCTCAATGTTATAGTCCTTGATTATAACTGTTGAGCAAAATTTTCTAAATTCCTAGACAATAAACACACACATGGTATAATATATAGTCATTGTTGTACAAAATTACTTACAAAATTCTTTCTTTTGTGACTGGCTTACTACTTTTAATATAAGTATACAGTCATATATATGGATAAGGTGTTTCCAAAAAATCTTTATGCTTATATTTTAAAGTAGTCATTATAATAATTATGTATATCAATTTTATAATTATATTATTAGTGATTCATTCAGTCTCTTGTAGTTCTTTAAAAATTTACTTAAAATTTTGTAATAATTTAAGTAAACAAATTTCATCATCTTAATGAAACAATGAAACATTTAAAACAATGAGGTTTGATTGTAGAAAATTCTAAAAGTATAGAGTACTATCAAAATGATTCTGTGCAACTATAAGATAGTTTAAATAAATTAAAACAATATATATGTATGCAAAAGATAGTTAAGATAGTTATACTATGAATTTCTGTTAGTTCATTGATAAGAAATGTTTGTGCTAATATTGTTCGGATAATTAAATGCCCATATCTTGTAACCTGAGTAACTAATTTAAAGATAAAAATCTTCAACATATTAAATATTGTTACCGCCCCATTATCTTGTTTTGAAATTTTCTTTTTTCTCTTTAAAATAAAAAAGTATACAAAATCTGTTACTTATAAAAAGAGAACCAGAATCAGTTGCTAATAAACTGATTCTGAATGAAAATGATCTGAGATCGTCTTTAGGGGGCAGCACCTAACTAGGGAAAAAAAGCACTCAGTTCTAAGCAGACCTCAGAATACACTGCAAGGGTTACATCATGTAATCAAAAGTTCATGGCTTTTAAGATATTATTTAGCTACTTTGAGAATTGCATTGTCAAAGTAGCTAAATACTAGCTTTTGATAATAACCTAAATTTAAAATATAGTTGAGATTGCCGTTTCATTTCATATCCCCAGCTGTTAAAGTCATGTGTTTTTGTCAATTAATATTTAGGCACAATGGAACTCGTTTTCCTTACTCTAGGTATGGTGGTGTAAAATGGCAGTAATCTAGGCTTTGACAATTATATTTTATAAAAAGGGAGGAAAAAATAAATTGATAATCTTTAACCTTAAACACATAACACAATTTAAATGTAGCAGCAAATAGAGAAGTGAAATAAGTCTGCAGTATGTGTGGGGTTTTTTGAAAATTGCATAACAGAAATTTGAAATATAGATTAGAGAATATTTTACTTAAAAGTAGAAAAGTTGAGAGTTAAAATCCTTGTGAAATATTTTGGATAATGAATGAGTAAGTGTTGGAGTTTGTGCCTAGATCCCCAATCCCCCAGACAGGTGCATAGCGAAGCCCCAAAGGAATGAGACAAGCAGTATGAATTTTAGGGCTCCAGGAGAACTAAAATCCTCTGCAGAATTCGTAACTGCTAGCTGGCCGAGCGACTGGCCCTGGGCAGCCCGTATTTAATCAGAACAAGCAAGGAGTTGAGTGGAAACGCAGGAAACCTGAGCAGGGTCTTGGGAGGGGTTCAAGGTCCCCTTGGAGCATCAGACGGTGCTAATTAAGGAAAACTATCCAGAGAGTCTCCAAGTGGCCTCAGCTGTGGACTATCTTGTCCCCTGAGGTGTTTTCTCATTTTCAGTTCAGCCATGCCTGGGCCACAGCACAGCCCTGCACGCGTATTCAGCTTCAACAGCGCCAATAAGGAAGCATATTCGCAGAAGTGAAAGATTATTTAATCACTCCATTAATTTACACAGAAAAGCTCCATATCTGCACACAACCACTATTTTTGGAAATCTTTGTTAAAGCAATTATATATGATCTTTACATAGACAATAACAATTGTTTTAGTGTTAAGTTTTAAAAGTTCCTAAGACACATTGAATATATGTCAGAAAGTGTATAAACTGGGCTTTCACAACATTCGTGCTTTAATTACAGATTGAAAATTAGAAGCTGAGTGTATCATGGATTGTTTCTTTGAAAAATGAATTATTCATATAACTAGTAAATATCAGTGGATTATCAACACCACCAAGTATAGCAAGTCCTTTGGGAATTGACACATTCAACAAATGTTTATGGAATCTACTTGTACTGAGTATTTCTAGAGAGAAGGAATATAATGTCTTCCCAAACTACACATTTTGGGGTTTTGTCCTCATGAAGTTTATATTAAAATCTCTTTCATATCATTTTTACCTTTAAGAAGGGGATATGCCATTCATTAGGGGTGGTAACAAGGGGAAACAAATAACAGTAAGTTTGAAATTACTTTAATCTCATCAAAATTAAGCAGCAATAACCCATCAGAACAGTGTAATTATTTATGCTTCTATAGTCTCTAATATTCAACTTGAATTGTGGATAATGGGACAATTTGCTTTGAAACAGTTTATATTTATGCAATATTTTAGCTAAAACCATCTAAACAAAAATAATATTTAAAATGCTGAGTGGAGTTTTAAAAACCTATAAATGTGTCTCCATGATTCTAAACAAAAATCTAAATGTATATATATTTGATTGTAGGAAATTATTAATAAACTGAATACATACAGTTGGCACAACAGTTTTAAGGAAATATATTTGCCTAGTTCTTTAATTTTGAATTTTCAAATGTATTGTCATTAGCATACCATCTTATTAGCACTACTTACAATACTTACCACAATATTGAGATGTAAAAATACACCGTATGGAGACTTGTACTTTGGATATGGTACTTTGCATTCATCTAGGTACAGACTTGTAAAAAAACTAAAATGAGAAGAAAGTTTTATTTTATTTAGAGATTTATGTCTTTGAAAAAGGCAAAACCTTGGCTTTGGTAGGTTCTCAGATTTTATTAATAGACCATAAAATGCAGATAAGCATTGATGTTGTCACAGTATCAATTTTAATTCTTGGCATGAAAATTTAACGTCAAAGTTAAATTTGCATTGCACTATCTATAATCAAAATGTTAAAAATACACAGAGGTATCCTTCAGTTTTATCCTACACTTATGTCAAATAAGTATGTCTCCAAATTGCAATGTTTCTTTTTGCCATATGGATGAAATTTAAATCAGATCACAAATAGATGTTATTTTGTGCCCATATATTTCTCTGCAAAACTAATTTATTTCTTGTCATGTTACTATTAAGTTATATCAATTATCTTGAATGACTTATCTTGTCATTACATTTTGACTTGCAACATTTATACTTTTACAGTTAGATCCCCTGAGTAGGTAAAAATCACTTCAAAATATTATTTACCCTGGATGAGCAAACTGATCATTCAAAATGTTAAAAGTATAATATAAACTCTCTATGTTACCTATGTAATTGGTATATTGGTCTTATTTTCTTCATATTAATGAATCAGTATCATACAAGTTTTTTCATAACCTTTGTGTTATGTTCTTTTATTTTTCTAAAGAATATTTCCTATGCAAGGAAAAGTCATGTGTAGTAGAGGTATTTATAGTATGGAATTTAATAAATTTCTTCACTTCTTCTTCATATGCTTTATTTTTCCAATCAGATATTTCACAATTCTGAGCATTCAAAAAAAGTATGAGTTTGTTATTCACTTTTCCTTAGCTGGGGCAAACTAACAGACATATTTTAAAAGAGAAATGGTTTAGTTTAGCTATCAGTGTCAGAAATCTCTTTCCGGGGTTACCATGGCTTTAAGGCAGAAATATCTTGATTCAAAGGCATGACACGTGATAGCTGCTCAACTTATGACAGACAGAAAGCAGACCAAACAAGTAAGAGCTAGGAATAAAGAAAAGAACTGGGGGCAAGAATGTATCATTCAACATTACATTCCCAGCACCCTATTTCCTCCAATCAGACCTTACCAATCAATCTATGGTTGATCCATTGATGAAATCCATATACTCATGGACGAATTACCTTTCCAGATCACCACCTCTGTACACAAGAGTAATGGGTGATGCTTTTGATCCAATTCACAAAAGTGATACCTGCTAGTTCCTGAAGAGGAAAGATGGATAATAAATTTTGGTTGGTAAGGATGAGACGCAAGATGTTATTTCTTTAAGTGGTAGGCATAAAAAGCATAAAAATTTGAAAGTTAAGGAAAATTACTTGTCAGATATATACATCATTAACATTAAATAACCTACAAAGCTCAGTTTAAAAATGTAAACTAAAACAATAACACCAAGAGGTTAGCTGTGCATCCCTGATTTTTGATGTCATGATTGTACTATAGACAGCTAAACTAGATGGAAATTAATAGACACTCAAAGAGGGATCCAGCCCTTGAGGAAGTCCATGCAGAGAGTGAGATACACCAAGAGTATGGCTGAATGGGCATCTGAAGAGGGCCAGGCCTCAAGACTGGGACATAATAGACAGACTAGCAAGTTCGCCTAGAGATAAACAGCAGTTTGAGATCATACTGTAAATAGCACCACTTGGTCCAGTGAGCGAAGTTAGACATAATTTGCATGTGCAGATCACCAGGACATTTGAAGCCATGGTCCTATAAGTCAATTGTAGTTTGACGTATATCATATCCATACTATGACTTTGCTACATAAAATACCACTGAAAAAGAGATTCAGTGGTCACCTATTCAGAACCCTTTGCAGAAATCCAGGAGATATTATTATTATTTCAAATAAATCTCTCCTAACTTCCTCATTCAGCTTGCAGGTTCATTCCCCAATGCTTTGAGACCGTGAACATCTGACAGCTAACAGGTTTCAAGTTATTTTCTCCTTAGCAATTGCACTGGAAATAGTTTTTCAGTGTTCCCTGAATACAGCTTGGTTGCCATTCTGTGTATTCTAGTCCTCTGCATAACTTTAAAGCCAGACGGATATGAACAAGAAGCAAAGAAATTTCTGTATTCTTTAATTTTTAATGTCACTCACACTTCTGAATTTAAATTTTATCCTAGCGATTGTAGAATTTTTTCCTAGTTTCTTAAGCCTTCTGTTTGGTTCTCAAATACTCAATTCAGACAAAAAATGTTTTCATCTACTTGCTAAATAGTATTGTCAATATTCATCATAATATTCACTATTTGCTTCAATCATAGTCTAGGAAGAAATTTTGGAGAGTTGTGGAATGGACTGTTGCTCTAATAATTCTGTGAGGAAGAGAACCTGTAGGTGCACATTTTGCTCGTCAGTCCATGCTATGGAATACTTACCTATTCTCAAATATTTGTTCATTCTTCGTGAGATATTCATGTAGTTATACTTGTTTAAAATAAGGCACTTTACCTGAGACTTTCTGAAATGATATCTAAGTATACTCCTGTTCAGCATGAATGCTAAAATGACACAGTTACTTGTGTTCAACATAAAGAAAATCAAGTCATTACCATTTAGAAATAAGACCAGGACATAGATTTATAGTGGAAAAGAAAACCATTAGGTAGATAAGGTCAATAGAGGTCTAGCACATGAGAGATTTTTGTGACACCTTAAGAAATGATTTTCAGTTATAGACATAAGGATTTATGAATGTAGTCTAAATGACTTCTAATTTCATTGAAAAAGAAACTTGAAAGCCTACAATGAGATAAGCCTTAGATCATAAATTGTAAGATGATATATGCTGTCATAAAAATATATAATGCATAAACATATCCTTGATTAAAAAGAAATTGAATATATATAATAAAATTAGTTTTAAATTATTTTCTTTAAGTACTCATTCTCTGTTTTATATGATGACAAACTTACGTATTCACTTCAATTTATAAGTATAAACAAATTTATATATCTCATATTTTAAGTTTTAAATATTAATTTTTGTTACTTCTTGCTTGAGTCTTGTTTAAAGTATTCAAATTATACCAATCCTTTAATATTTTAAGTCATTAATATCTGATAATTTATAATAACCCTAAAAATTAAGTAAACTATTGAAAATTAGTATTAGCTCTCTTGATTCCTAATTATTAAAATTAGGGAGTTTTAACATTTATAACTAAGGTTCTTCTAATCTTCAAATTATTAAAGGTTATAAAATGCACTCATTTTTAATGATCACAATAGACTGTGACTGGACTTTTTGGAAAAAAATAGATTTTTTTGAGGTATCACAATATTCATTGAAAATTACACATTAATAGGCTTACATAATACCTTATGGTAATTTCCAGTGCATGTCATACAAAAGTAATGAAAATTAATTAAGCAAAATATAATTTTAAAAGACACTAACATAAAGATATATATATTCAAATGTTGGTGTTTACAATTAAGGTTATGCAGAGTTAAACTGTACACTCTATACATTCCATTTTGTTTGAGAGTGCATTTAGATTCAGCACGAGTAGAGAAAATGTATTTGATTAATGTAGAGTTCCCTTTGAAACTGAGTGGAAGCACTGACTCTCAAACGGACAAATTCTTACACAGAGATAATTTGTATATGTTTGTGTGTGTCAGGATATATTAATGAGTTCAATCTGTGATTCACATACCAATAAATGAGAGATGGGTGATTATATAGATCAGAGCTCGGTTTAATTGATATCTGTAACTTTTCTGACTTCCTTATTAAAAAAATTTTCAGAATTCCTTTTCATTTTACAAATTTATTGTATATATTTGAAAAATAAAACTACATACATTTAAAGTTTCCAAGCAATGACTCTCTATATGTATATGTTGTCAAATAATAATTAAACTCATTGTCATTCTCATTATGCACATAATTAGCCCTTTGTGTCTATTAAGAAAACTTCAGACTACTCTCATATAGAAAACTTTAAATATCATTAGCCAATAAATTATTATTAGTAGAAACTTCTTGTTATATATTTGATTCCTAGAAATTATTCATCATATGACTGAAAGTTTATATCCTTTAAATAACATTTACTTATTTTTCCTACTCAAATCCAAGGCACCCACGATTCTGCTCTTTCTGTGTCTTTGATTTTTATATTTTATATTTTACATTGATATCTGGTAGCAAGGTCTTTCTGTGTCTGGCTTACTTCACTTAGCACAATTTCTTTCATGTCCATCTACACTGTTGCAGTAGTAGAATTTCCTTCTTTTGCATGACTCAGTAGTACTCCACTGTGCATGTGTATGTGTGCATGTGTTCATGAATATAAGTGTGTTTATATTAATGGCTATGTATTACCACCTCGATGGCTACTTACATTCATTACATACCTTGACCGTTTTAAGCAATGCCATAAAGAACATAGAAGAGCAAATACAACTCAGAGGTCCTGTTTCAAATTATTTTGGAAAACTACCCAGTAGTAAGATATCTAGATAACACACACATTTAATTTTTAAGGAAACATCTTATTACTTTTCATATGACTTAGTTCTATTTTTCCAGGAATTGAACTCAGGACCTTGTACTTGCCAGGCAGGTGTTTATGCCCCTGGGTTATGTCCCCATCCAAACTTAGTTGTTTTTAAGTGTTAACTATGCATTGTAATTTTTCTATTTATTTCCTAATATGCTATCTTCTACAATTTTAGTTATACATATACTTTAATCTAAAATTTATCAGTTTTTATGTGTAATGACCATGTGGTTCATTTGATTAAAAGAATCACTGGCTGAGTAGCAATTGTTACTATGTAATTTCAAGTTTTGCACCAATGTATCTTTGATGTTTTATTCAGTGTTTTCTTATTTGACTCCATTTTAACCTTTACTTCTCTGACAAAAAAAAAAAAACTACTTTGTGTTTCTTTTTTTATGCTTTAGAAATCTTAGTTAAATTTCTTTAAGTTGTGTAATAAATGCTCTTTCTTCTCTACTCTGAAATCCAAATAATGTATTAAAATATGAAACAGTCTAAGCCAGTAACAAATAGAAATATTTTCTTTTATGTGATGGAACAGAAACTAAACTATAGAGAATTAATTTTCCAAGCACCAAAAATATGTTATGATCATATAAGAGCACAGCATACATGAAATACGTCAGTTTTAATGAGGTTTTGTAAGAGATGATTATGTCTTAGCCATCACTTTTCAACTGGTAACTGTGATTAGAGTGAGATTCCATTGTGTGGCATGCGTTTTGAATGTACAGTTGATCTTTGTCTTTATGAATCCCACATTAGCAAATTCATCTAATCAATGGATTTAACTGAAACACATCCACCTTCCAAAAATATTATAGCAGAGCACAATCATCCCCAATTATTTGTATAACTGCAAAAGATCAGAATTGTTTTCTAGCATATTCCTAATATATGAATATGCTACAAACCCTGTGTTTGGCAACTAGTCTTTATTTTTTACCTGCTCATTATAAACAGTGTCTTTTTGTTTCATTTAGTGTCCTGATTTTCACATTGTGATTCTTTTTCTTACTTTTAAACTCTTTACAATAACATTCAAGTGTAGTATTTAAGCACTGTCTAATGTCCCCAAGTTCAAGAAAGCTGTGAACTATCCAATAGAAAAACTATGTGTGCAAGCTAAAGTTTGCCTAGGCGTGAATTCCAGTGCTGTTGGCCCTTATTTCAGTGTGATGAATCAACCATAAAAACATTCATAAAAAGAAAGAAAAAGTTGCCAACCCCTACATGAGACTGCTCTTAAAGAGTCAAATATTATCTATGCCTATGAAAATGCTTTTTAAAAGATAGGAATATGTCCAAATTTATGTATTCAAAGGTAATAAATTTTTAAAAAAGGCATAGTGAAACTAAAATTCAAAGAAATTTATATTTCCCAGGGTCACACAAATATTAAATTCTTCTTGACTAGTGCTGGCTTATCTAACACATCTCAGAAATAATAGGGCATGAAAACTATAAGGCCTGCAGGTGCAGATAAGCGGGCTGTGGAAGAATTTTTAAGAGGCCTGCAGTTATATGAGGGTGTATTGTGTGGAAAGGTAGGTTTTCTGGCTGATGAGACTGGGTTGTTTGGAAAACAAGTTGACAATTGTAATGTTATTACATAAACAGCGGTTTATTTGAGAAAATGTGATCAGAGTCCCACAGGACACTAACCTTATATTTTCCCAAGCTGAAACAACAGCTCAGCATTTGCAATGGCTTTGTAGATCATAACAATTTACTATATGTGACATTTTCCTATTCCATGGCAGAGAAGTAGCATTTCAACATGTATCTGCTCTTCAGATAGACACCTTCCATATATATTGGCATATCAGAAACTAAATTAGGGATAAGAATATAGTAGACTTTGAGTCTTCAAATTGTTTGTTAGTTTTCTGTTTAAATAAAAAATATTTAATTATAGTGATTGTAATACTGTGTATTCCTTTCCAAATATGATTTGTTTTATCATTACTCCAATGGAATCTATGCAAACAACAAACTTAAGAGCAATTAGCTTTGGATTATAACATATGTATTATAATAAATGTATTCAATCTATTGTGGAAACTGTAATGGCATCAATAGTATAAAGACCAAAATATGTACATAGGCCAATACAATACAGAAGTAGTGCTTAAATTTTTATTTGCTTGCTTATTTACTTTGGTTTTTGAGACAAAGATTTGTATGTAGTTCAGGCTGGCCTTGAATTCACTATGCAGCACAGACAGGCTCAAACTCAGAAGTCCTCTTGCCTCAGTCTCAGAACTCATACTTTAAAAAGGAATAAATTAAAACCATTTTTTTAAAAAAGCATTTGATTTTCTTTAATATAAACAAAGGCATTTGAGTTATCTTGTAAAATTATTCATTGCATACAGATTTCCTAATAAAATCATTGTGCCTTATTTTTAAAACTTAATATCATTTTTATTACATAAATTCCCAGAGTAAAGGATTTGTTTGTACTAAATTTTCTATTTCTGTGGAGAATTTTTTTTAATTACCTTTTTTCGCTTTTTCAGTGCACAATTCTCTCTAGACTCCAAATCTTATAAAACTTATTTTGGCATCCTAAATGATTTTAAGCTATTCTCTATATAGTTGTTGCAAGCATTAGTAGACTGATCTACAGAAATGTTACTCAATTCTGTATAGCAATGCTGTGCTTCCTATTCCTGATCATAGAACATCAGGAATATCTTCGTTGTGGGCATTTGCTGCAAGCAAACATTGCACTTTCTTTCTTTTTACCTTCCCTTACCCTCAGCTACCCACCATCTCTTAATCTCCTTCCCATTTGGCTCAAGTGTTAAAATGTGAAATCCTTAAGATAGTAGATTTTGATATTATTTTCAATTGTATTAGCAAGTGTGAATGTGATAAATTTGTATACAGTATATTCCCTATAAAGTTTAGACACAGTGCTGATTCAGCTGTCACTGAGCCGCTCCAAGGAGCTTCTGAAGTGAAGATGGAGAACTTACACCCATCCCACTGTGGAAAAGGCTACCTGTTTTCTGACTTCCATCACAGAAAAATAGTTTCAGAACCTGTCAGTCACAAGCAGAAAGAGACCTATTAGTCAGAATTTTAAAAGCATACACAGCAAGAACTAGAGTGTAGGGCCCTGATGAAAGGTAAAGTTTCCTGGAACTGGAAACATTTTTGTTTCTCTTCAGAGTGTGGAAAACTATTGAAAAGATGGTCCACAACCAGAAAGGATAAGGGCTCATTCAAAGGTGATGGTTTGGAGTCCAGTCTTTTCTAAGTCAAGCAGACTTTGATTCTTTTTTTTTTTTCTCAACCTGTTACATTTCAAGATCCACTGTCCTGGTCCTGGAAGGAAAGAAGCACAAATTACTGTTTTTTGGGGTTTTTTTTCTTTTTTGGTCTTTTCAACACAGAGTTTCACTACACAGTTGAGGCTGCCTTAATCTAGGTTAGCCTCTAACTCACACTGATCATCCTGCCTCAGCCTCCAGAGTGCTGTGAATACAGTTACACATGACCACATCTGTTCCTTGTTTTAGGTTTTAAATTGATGAATTGGCTCAATGTCTTAGTTACTTTTTATTCTTTGCTGAGACAAAATATATGATGCCCAAAGTTGGGAAAGGAAAGGTTTATTTCTTACAGTTTTTGGAGGTTTCAGTCCATACTCAGTTGGCTCCAAGGCAAGGTGGCATGGCGGGGCTGCATTCATGGCAGCTGCAAACAGCAAGTCCGAAATGGGCAAGAGAAAGACACACCTTCTTCCTGCCATTACATCACATCCTGGCTCCACCCCTAGGAGGGTGTAGCACGGACACCACCAATGCAAGCACCAGACAATGAGCCAATCACAAATGCACAATGCAAATACATGAGGCCTGGGGGTCATTGACATAAACCATGACATTCCACCCCTGGCCCCCAAAGACTCATGCACAACCTTTATACAAAAGAAATTTAGTGTATCTCCAAGAGTTGCCAAAGGCCTAACATTTTCAGCGTTGCTGAGAAGTCCAAGTCCCAAGGCTCCTCCAATATCTATGGCAAACTCTTAACTGTAACCCCCTGTACAACTGAAACAAGATTAAACATTTCTGAAATGTAAAGGCACAAAATAAAAATTACCATTCCAAAAGTTACAAACGGGGGAATATAAAGCATTGGGAACAAGCCAAGTCCAACATCCAGCAGGGCAAACATTAAGTCCTAGAGTTCCATGCTCAGCATTTGAGGCAATCTGGTTGCAAGCTTCAAAAAGCTTGAGATTCCACCCCCAGGGCACTTCCAGGGATTTCAGATCCAGCAGCTTTTGTCTTAAACCTTCTCTGCTTAGTTTTTGCAGTTTTCCTTGGATGATCCACGTTCTTGGCTTTTCCAAACATCTGGGGTCTCCACTGCAACTTTGGCTTCACCCTTACATCTTTACATATTGCCCTCTCAGGGGCACACTGCTTGGTCTCCCAGGCCCTTTGCAATGGAGGTGGAAGCCTTCTAACCCTCAGAATTTGTACATTTCCCTTGCACCTAAACTCAGGACCATGTGGATGCCGCCAAGGTATGCTGCCAGCTGGAGAAGTAGCCAGGCTTTTCTCTCTCTTGGCTATAGGGGTCCAGTGCCTGGATTGCTGGGCTCTGTGAACCTGATTGTGAAGAAAAGCTTTTCTATGTTGCCACCATTCTGGAACCTCATGTGGCTGTGGCCATTCTGGAACCTCATGTGGCCTCCCATGCCATTCTGGAGCATGGTGCTCTGAAGCTTTCTCATCTGAGAAAATTCTTTCACTTTTGCAGTTTTGGGGCTGCAAAGGGTGGTAACCCGCTGCTTCCTTGGATGCCCAATGGCCATCTTTCTTATGTCTCTGTTTCTTCTCAGCAAAGTCTCAGCACTATATTTACAATCCACAGCTTTACTGGAGGTTTCCTTCTGGCCAAACTCACAGTGTTTAAATTATCCTGCTGGGCTCTTTTCTCTTGCTTTGCAACATAGATCTGGCTAAAAGCCCACAACAATAGCCATGCCACAGCTTCAACATTTGACTGCCTTGAAATTTCCTTTGCCAAATTAATCAGTCCATTACCCTTAATCTCAGTCTCTGGGCATGAGCAAAATGCAGACAAACTTTTTGCCAAGCCATAACACACATCGTGGGGAGTCCAACAACCAATGCAGTCCTCCTTCCCAGCAGAAACTTTGCAAATCTGGTCTTTACTATCAGGCTTTCTATCAGCTTTCTGGTCTCCTGAGCTCTGACCAGAATCTCCTCCACAGAACAACCTAAGTTGCTCCAGCTCTTGCCTCCAGGTGACATGTCTGAACCTTTCCAAACTCTGCCCACAAGCCATTTCCAAAGCCTCTTGAAACACATGGTCAGGTATAGTCACAGCAATGACCGCACTCCTGGTACCAAATTCTGTCTTAGTTACTTTTTACTCATCGCTGAGACAAAATACTGATGCCCAAAGTTGGGAAAGGAAAGGTTTATTTCTTACAGTTTTTGGAGCTTTCAGTCTATACTCAGTTGGCTCCAAGGCAGGGTGGCATGGCGGCACCTCCTTTCATGGCAGCTGCAAACAGCAAGGCGGAAACTGGCAAAAGAGAGAGACACACCTTCTTCCTGACATTACATCACATCCTGGCTCCACCTCTTAGGAGGGTGTAGCACGGACACCAACAATCCAAGCACTAGACAATGAACCAATCACAAATGCACAATGCAAATACATGAGGCCTAGGGGCCACTGACATAAACCATGACACTCAAATATAAATTTTTCTGCTGATGTGTGTGAATGAAAATGTACCTTTCATATTCCTATTTCTTACCTAGAATTGGACTGAGAATTAAGTTATGTGCATGTGATAGTTTACTGAAATATTTTTATTTCTCTTTTGTTTTGGTCTACAGTATATATAATTTCTTGGAGGTGTATTGTGATTCTCACAATTTGGGAATGAAATATAAAATCAAAATGCAACTTGGAAATAAGCCAGATAGTAAATATTCAATACATTAAAATTAATTTTTTTATTCTTAAGGACTTTGTTTTTTGTTGAACAAAGTCTCTTACCTTAGGGATGAAGCAAAATTGAAAGAAAGATTCACACTCACCACTTTCTCACATAAATAGCTTCCCCCAATATCTCCTACATAACTGTGCATTCTACAAAAAGATTCACCTACAGTTACCAGTCATTATCTAAGTCTATAGTGTATATTAGTGTTTGTTGTAGTCAGGGGTTGGGCAGAGAACAATTAGAATCAGGACATGGAGTTTATAATATGGTTTTATGATGGTCACTCATAGTTAACACAAGAAAATGCAGGAAATCTATCCACAACACCAAAGACATAGAATATTTAGTCAAGGGCCTGAATCCCACAGCAATTTCCCACATGAGTCCAGATGAAGACCCAGAGCTCATGAGCTCTGGGTCATGAGTGGGTGAATGCCTCCAGCGAGTCCAACTGGAGGTCTAGAGCCCACAAGAAGGTCTCACGCCAGTCCCTTTTATAGATCCATGCTGGGAAGGACCAAAGTTCAGCAGTGGAAGCTAGGAAGTCTATGCCAGCAGGGTGAAGGAGCTGTACTGGTAGGTTGAGGGATCTATGCTGGAACTGAGAAGTCAGACTCACAACAAAGACCAGGGCTGTCCTGAAAAGCACCACAGCAGTCCTCAGTGACATGGAGGCCCTGAGCTCCTCCTCCAACAACAACAGTCGAGTACATGCCAGGAAGCCAGTGTGACGAGTTCATCCTGGAGACCAAGTGGTACATGTCTTACCCTCCGGAGCCAGGAAGCCATGCTCAATGCGAGGACTAGAGCTTCTCCAGGAGAACCAATGGCTCAAACAGCAACATGTAGGAGAACCCACAATGCCTCAATGCATTAATGCCTCAACACACTAACGCCCTCCCTTCTCCTTCTCCAAGTCTCCATTTATTCTGGCAAACTTCCTCAGGTGAAACATCTACACTCAGCAGCATGGTGATTCAATTCTGCTGGTGTTAATTTGACCACCAGTTTTTAATCCATAACAGTGTTCATTCTTCATACTGTGTGCTTTATGGCTTTAGATAAATTCATAGTGATACAGATCTGTACTTCCAATATCACCTAAAAACTCACCACCTAAACTGCTGCTTTACATTAGTCTTTGTACTTTCTTCATAGTTTGCTTTTTTAATACAGAAAATCTAATGTATTTGGGCTGTACAGTATTTATCCTTTTCTCATTAACATCTTTCATAAAGCAATATATTTATCTAAGGTTCTACTGTGTCATGATTTGGCATTTTTTTTTTTTTGGTATTGAATAGCATTCCATTCCTTATCTGTACCAGGCCGTGTGAGTATTTATCCATTCATTTATTGAAAGATACCTACATTGAATCCAATTTCTGCAGTTATGTATAATGCTTCTATTAATCTGTGAGTAGAATTTTTTGCTGACAAAGCTTTTCAGCTTCTTTGGGTAAGTACCAAGGATTTAAATTGCTGGATTACACAGTAAGTAGTTGTAGCTTTTCCAGAAATAACCCAACTATTTTCCACAGTGGTGATATTTTGCATTACCAACACAAATGAATGAGAGTCCTTGAGTTCTGTATGCTAGCGAGGATTTGATGTTCTCAATGATCTGGATTTTTGCCAATTCTAAGATACTCACTGTTATTTAATTTAATTTGTTTTCCATGACATCATGTGATATAAAGCCTCATTTTTCATATATTTGCTTGCCATGTATACATCTTCTTTGGTGAAATATCTGCTAAGGTCTTTGTCTGAGTTTAATATCTGTCCTTTAGTTTTATGGGTTTTGACTTTGCTTATTTCAAATAACAGTTTTAAAAATCAGAGTTGGATTTTCAAATATGTTATACTCATTTGTGGTTTGTCCTGTTATCTATTGTTTTTATATTGTTTTGCAGGAAAAAAATTTCAATCATGAATAAGTCTAGATTTTCAATTATTTTAACATGAATCACATCTCCTGCTTTGTATCTTGACAATCTTTGCCAAGCCCGAGATGATTTATGTTTCCTCCTGTATTCTCTTCCGGTAGTTCTGTGGCTGCACTCCATTTTAGCAAGTTGTTATTCAAGTGTCTTTTGTTGCAAAGACAATATTTGTCTTATGCTTGTGTTACTCTCCCTTGTCAAAGACTCTTTGATCATAATTTCATTCTCTATTTTCTTTTCCCTGATGTACTTATCTAGTCTTTCATTAATATCTTGATTATTGTAAGATTAGTATAAGCCTTGCTATCAGATACTGTCACACCTCCAATTGTCTTCTTTTTCTCCAGTATTATGTCAGGAATTCTGAATCTTTTTAATTTTCTATAATATTAAAACTTATTAGTATTACAGCAGGTTGATTTTGGTTAACATTTTACTGAATCTGTAGGTCAATGTGTGGGAATCTGACTTTTCAATAATATTGTCTTCCTGCCTACAACCATACAATATGCCTTTATTTATTTCACGTCTGTAGTGTTTTCTTTTTGTTTCATCATGAGTTTTATGGTTTTCTTCATACATGTCCTATACTCATATGGTTTGTCAGATTTATACTTAAGTATGTCACTGGTGAAGGAAAATATAAATGATAAGGTTTTAAATTTGATATTAACTTTTTTATATTAATATTCCAGCCTACAAAATTCATATAGTTGCTTATTTATTCAAAAGGTTATTTTGTTTTCCTACACAAAATACCTTGACTTTATGAATATAGTTTTATTTCTTTCATTTTACTTGCTATAACTTTAATTCATTGCATTTCTTGTTGAAATAGCTTGAACTTTCAGTATAATGTTGATAATAGGAGATGAGATGGAATACTCTTGAATTGTTTCTGAATTATTTTTCTGACTTTTAAAATTTTTTGACTTTTATTCCTTCATAGAAAATATATAATCTAAGTTAAATCAATTTATAATTTCTAATCTTCCTGTATTTCACCATGGTATATCTTTAATTTTCTAAAATGATGACAATTTGATACATTACAAATGAAATTTGTAAGTGTAAAATACTAAAAACCTATCAGATAGCATTTTATCCTGTGTAAATCCCTAATGTAATATTTTACTTTACTTATTATGTTTAAATTTGCACAGATTACCTATATAATCATGATGATGCTTACTTGTCTTCATTGGAGTTTCTGATCATTTGTGCTATTTCTCTAATTTTGTGTTTTAATTAATTTAGACATAATTTATTCTGGTTACATATGCTACTGTTTCATTTTATTTTATGAATGTTTATTCTTTTACCTGAATTTAAAACATGACACTAAAAACTCCATGAGTATTTTGCTTCTCTTTCAAAGTGGCAATTTCCTCCAAAATTGTTTCGTTTATTACAATAGAACATATGCTTAAAACTCCTCAAGTATGTTCTACACATCTGGCATTTGAAATGTGAAATTCTATATCATTCTTCTAGTTATTGCTTTATTTATACTAACTTGCTGGTTTTGAATACATTGGACAATTAAAAATATTTTCTCAGAAAACTTATAATGATAAGAAAATTTAATTACTTTTGCTCCATACCATCAAAAACAATTCGAAAAGTTAGAGGAATTT
>PVJX010018591.1:0-36124 GCA_004027295.1 Dolichotis patagonum
CATACCACATGCATGTTACCACATTCCTTCATAAGCCTGTAAACCTGAGTCTTGATGTGGTATCAGCATTGTGCTGAATGTAGTCTCTGGCAGACTCTACTAGTCATTGTCACTGGAGTCAAATTCACTCAACATTTTGTGAAAATATATTTGTTAATATTACCAAAAAAAATCCATTTTCAGTCACTTACCATATTTCAAACATGTCTAGTTTCTCCTTTTTTAAATTTTATTTTAATGAGAATAAAACCAAGTAAAATAAAACAGAACAAAGCCAATCAAAACAAACTAGTGTGATACAGGCCTTCAAAACAATATGAAATCAACAATAGTTACCATAATGTCTCTTGTTGTCTTCAAAATAGCTTCCCATACCTTCAGACATAGTAAAAATCAAACAGAACAGAACAGAATAGAGCCAGTAAAAACAAAACAATGAATGCAATAAAGGGCTTCAAAACAAGACAATAATAAATTCAAAGTGGCTACCACAATATATCTTGCTATCTTTGAAATAGCTGCCCATGCCATCGGATATAACAAAAATCAAATAAAACAAAACAGAACAAAACCCAACGCAACAAAACAATGATGATAATGCAAGACTTCAAAACAAGATAATAGGGAATTAACAATGGCCACCACCTTCAGGAGATCCTCCCATAGATGCCACACTGCGTACCGTTATCCTCTCAATAAATGATCAGAGCACGAGCCCTAGACCTACTAGGTCAGTGAAACACTGAGCACCACAAGCATCAGACTGCATTTCACCTCAACAGCTATCACCACAGCCTGCGTTTCTCTGGATCAGTTGTTTGCTACGTGGGGGGTTGAGGGAGTGGTTGATTCTTGTTTCCTAGTCCAGGCACCCGAAGGAGCTGGGATCGGGCTGTCCCCGGCGGCAGCAGCCCACTTGTGGCACTGGTTCACAAGGAGAGCTTGCTTCTTGTTGACTGCTTGTTCTCTTCCTCTCAGTCCGCGCTGACTCACGGGAACAGGCTGGGGTTTGGCTGACCCCCCCGACTTGGCGTCCTGTGCACAGTGGTTTCTCTCATACATCACTGTACTCATAGTTCCACGTAAAGGAGGAATTGTTAGTCACATTTTACAGAAAACGGAATTGAATGTTGGGGTTATTCATATTCTCGAGGTCATGAAGCTGATAAAAGACAGAACAGAGCTTAGATTTCAGGTCTCTAAGCCTTCATCTTTTACCTACTTTCTAGAATTTTTTTGAATAACAGAAAAAATATTGTCTCCCACCCTCACTGCTTTTGAAAAACCAAAACCCAGAATTTCTTTTTATTTCATCCAAGTTACATAGCTTTCACTGGCAATGACTGCGATATCTGCAGTTATTTTCCTGTAAAATTGCAAATTAAAAGAGGTCAGAAAGTTTAGTAGTGTTTATTTCAGAACTCTGTTATCAGTTTTTTCCTCCTCAAGGACACAGAGTCCTATATTGCAGGTATTACTTGCTAATATTTATAAAATGTAGTAATAAACATTACTTCATAGCATTAGGCCTAGAAATTTCCAGATATTATTGCCAGAGGAGGAATTAAAATAGAATATTGAAAATCTACTTGAAGTCAACACCACGCCATGAATATCTAACTATTGTACAAAATGATAGTTCATGGATTATGTGTTTAATAATGTCTTGTGGGAATCAAATAATTATTTTTCAAACACTTATTTGCTTTAACAAATCAATATAACTTCATAAAAAACTTGATTTTATTTTCTGTTAAGTAATTTTTCATGTAAACATTAATTGTCATTGTAGATTAGTGAAATTTCATTTCTCACAAGCTATTTATTCAAATATTTCTTATATACCTGATATGTATTATGCAATGTTATCTCCATCAGCTATCATCTGACACTCTTTGCTTTCACATTTTTCATTTTAACTCAAAAGATTTTATTCATATTTATTTTATGGCAAGGAGTTTGTTTACATGATGCAAATAAGATAATGTTAACTAATTTTATAGCATTTCTGAGACAAATGTACTGAGATAATCATTTGAATTATTTTTCCATTTAAACAGATAATTTTGGTTTCATGTATACCTAGTCAGTGTCATAATTTGCAATTGAGAGGTTTGTTTGTTTAATTTTTAATATTTCTTGGTGACTTTTATGATAATTTCCTGAAGATTACTTGATTATAATTATATCTTTATCTGCTCTGCAGTAAAGGACATATTGCATCTCACAAAATTTCTTTCGCAGTCTACAAATTCTTTGCCAAGATAAAAGTACTGACTTTTTAAAAGAACATTATGATAATTCTTGATGTGTTTGGATGAAACAAATAAAAATTTTAATTCTTATCATTCCACTGATTCATATATTAGAAAAATAAATATTTGCTGTTATAAGTCATTAAACTTTTTCTACAGTATCATTGAAACAATTGCTGCCCAACGTGATGTGAAAAGATCTTGAACACAAGACAATCTGGGATGAATGAATGAGGTTGAACAAGTATTTAATAAACATTAGAGGACATCCAAACAAGTATGAACCTCATAAAATAAACAATTATACTGACTAATTTGCTTCATATGGAAGTAAAACTCAAACTCTGTGTAGACTAAGCCACAAAAGCTGGTGTGAAGTTAATAAGAAATAAACTTTGAACATTACTAAGTTTGGCTCCAAATATTTGCTCCCAAACCAGAAAACAGACACTATCATGCTATGCAAACCCATTTGAATCGATATGTACATGGGCACATCTTCCTGACATCTCCTTGGTGGATCTATGTCGTGGTCAAAGCCCCCAATCTGTGCTGCATTGAGTTACAGAACAATAAAGCACCCAGAATTTCCTGCCACCATCTCCTGAGTTAGTGGGACGGGCACATTAGAATTGAAGGACTTATGTGACTTTCCACATGTTTTACACAGCATTTTTTGCTGCATCACATAACTTGCGGAAAATTCAAGTACAGAAGATCACCCTGGAGTCTACTTGCAAATAAATCACAAAATTCATGTGATAAGAGATTTAAGGCAATTGGTAATTAATGAAATACATCATATATCATATCATATATATCTCATATTTGTTTCATATTTTTTAATTTATCATTAAAATTGAGAATCTGTCACTTAGATTTATTGTTTGTTATTTTCTCCTTCTGTCCCTTTTCTTGCTTTTTCATGATTATGTTTAATCTCTTACCATTTCCTGTTTACTCAGATGTCCTTTCAATGTATTGACGATTTTTTAACTTCAGAGTTATAATTTGGGGGTGGGTACATGGGACCTTGCACTTGCCAGGCAGGCACTTATGCCACTGAGCTAAATCCCCGGCCCTAGAGCTATAATTAATCTACATTTCTATATTATAGTACTGAGATTAACTTATAACCATATCCATGTCTCTCCAGCAAGACTTATATCTGTAGATCCATTTTTCTCCATCTAAAGAAAACTGGACTTGCACTCCAAATCCGGCTTTTGGCCAACACACTTTAAAGTGATACCATCCTCATTGTAAAGTGACTCGACGCTCTTTCCAAAAACCCAATAATCCATATCAAAAATTTTTAGCCATGTCTTCATCATGCATTTATACTGAATATAAATAAAATAGTCACTCTAAAATTGAAACTATCACATACATATATTAACAAATTAGAACATTTATCTTAGAATGTGAATTTGTGCTCGTCTATTAGAATACATGGATGAAAAAAGAATAATTTAACCTTTAAAAATATAGAACATTCTTTATCATTTTTCATTGTTTTCTAGCTTGCAGTGTTGCAGATGACAAAATATTTTAATTTTTTGTTTTATTAGTATAGATATTTATAAAATTTTCTTTTTTAAAAATTGATGTTCAAAATTTCTGCTGGAAATAGACAAGTAAATGCTATAATTTTATCATCTCAAACACTCTCAACACAGTTTTAAACTTCAAATTATTTTTTAAGCTAGAAATATGGTATTTATAATATTATAGACTCATATTTAATTTTATAATTACTTTCCTTCACCTTTCCCTTCTTTCTGTCTCTGAAATTTTTCTCATTTGAATAACTTTTTCCATAAGTTGTACTGTAATTACTCATTTGTATTTTGTTATTTCTTTATTTTAAATCTTTATCAGGAGAGGTGTTTTTCAGTTGGAATTCTAGAAGTTTAAGGTTTTCTGTTCCTTGTTTCTTTCGTTTCTAATTAAAAGTCAACTCTAGAAAATCCTCTTTTATATTCACAAATTAATTTTTGTTTTCTTAGTAGACCACTTAGGTGTTTCTTTAATGTTTTGTTTTGCATTTTATTGGTATATGTTTACATACATAATTGTGCAAGCATGCACATTGGGGACTATGCATTCATGAGCTGCATGCACAGATCCCCCTCTTAATCCTCCTACTTCCTCTTGCTTTCCTGTCCTTTCCCTCTCCTTCCAACCCTAGGTCTCTTTTCCATGTCCAAAAAAAATCTATTTGTATCCTATCATCAATCTTCTATTTTGTTTCTTAAATTCTTTACTCTTTGTGTTTCTCATATAAGCAAAACAGCCCCTTCTGCAGCTGATTTATTTCATTTGCCATTACGGTCTCAAGGTGGATCCATTTTTGTAGTTTTGCACTTTTGATGTTTTAGCTCCATATGTTTCCAGTCCTAGTTGTTCAGCTTTGTCCTTATTTGTCACCAGCATGATGCTCCTTGAAGGAAACAGACGTGTGTATTTTCAAATATGTAAATGTTTAGCACAGATTAGACTCTTCAATGTAGTGTCTTGTGATTTAAATGAAAAACAAATTGTTGGGGTTTGTTTTGAAATAATTTCTTATTTATTCAGCAGTGCATTCTCCCAGTGCACCAGTGGACATTTTGTGAAGGCATCAGGACAGTTCTGTTTTGTTTTAGGTGTACTCAGGGTTGAGGAATCTCTTCTCAATCTCAAGTAACAGAACCAGTGCATCGCACATAAATCTAGTAAGTCCTATTGGTACAATCGAACAGCCCCTGCCAGCTGAGCTGTGATAAATAGCAGTGAATTCCCCAGTGTTTCTCACAAGAGAGGCAAGAAGTTTATCCTATGGCTGTCCTGTGCCTGCCACTCAACATCCCTAAGATAAAGCCTCACAGAGAAATGAGAAGAAAATAGTGTTCTGCTGGCCTGCCTGGTATGACAATGTATTAATACAGCTTTTGTTACATATCATTTGAAGCACACCATCTGCTGGACTGTGATAATTAGTCCTGCATGGATACTGAAATCTGAAGCTCTGTAAATTTTGGATAATGTCAAGGAAAGAAGAAACAAAACCAGGAAGCATATGCCACCAAGGCACTAGAACGTTAAACGATGAAGAGCCAGAACTATTGGAAATTATGCTGAAGAGACATTGTATGACTTTTCTTAAATTTGTATTTATTTCACAGATTGCAGTGTCTTAATTTTTCATGTTACACCCACTGGGAAAAATATTCTTGCTGTCACTTATTTCAATATCCTATTTTAGGAAATAAAAAGCTCAATGGTATTTCATTGGTGATAAAATAAAACAAATATAACAAAATACAATTAAATTATACCAGCCTCTATTTTAATATCATCCATCAAACTGTGCAAAATGGCTTTTTTGTTGGTGCAGTACAGACTCTAGTTTGTGGTGCAAAATATGTCAAATAACTTATGAGACTTTAGATTACTATTTGAAAACATAAATCTAAACAATGTTAAAATAAAATCACCTTCTATATTGTGAAATTCAGCACCAACACAAGCATGGATGTATGTCCAAAAGTTCTTGTTTTGCAACAACAAAAAGGCTTTGAATTTGAAAGTTGTGAGTTTAAAACAGCATTGTTCACATAAATGTTAACTTGACGTTTATCCAGGATGGAGGTCTCTGGTCCTGATGCCAAACACATGTTTTATAACTTAATTTGCTTGGGAAAAGACACAGTGGGCCATAGAGGACTTGCCATATGAGATAATTTGTCATTTGAGCTGACTCATATTTCAATAAGAGGCAATAACACTGAGGTCCAGGCAGGCAGGTCATGCTGTGCGGTCACATGAACTAAGAAGTCTTGGTTTACTAGCTCTGAGATCTTAGACAAGGTGTTATAGAATGATCCATAATGCTTTATGGAAATAAAATTAGGAAACCAACTCAAATAACACAGGATTCTGTGACAACGCACTAGGGAGCCCTCCTGACCCTCAGGAGCTATTCTTATTCCCCATTCCTGTCCCTCATTTCCTCTCTCCAGGAAGGTTTCCTGCTCTTACAGAAAATGAACGCGGTAGTTACGGTGGAGTACTGTAGCCTTTAAAGCCTTTCTTCTTTCTTCACCTTGCATAGGACTGAGCAGGAAGAACGTGGCCATCCAGATGCTCATGTGGGTCGCCTCTGCCCAGTTAAACTCAGGCTCCTGCTGCACCGATCACCCCTTTACCCGCATTTGATCCCTAATGCTCCTTCCCAACACTCTCCAAATCATAGTTTTCTATATTGCTGTGCTACCACCCTCCTTCAAAAGACATGTGCCGTTCCCTGCAGAAATGGTGGGCATGCCCCATGCCAAGCCAGAGACCCTAAGGAGCCCCATCTGGGTCCTCACTGTCACCGCAGCTTCTGTGATGGCGGACTTCTCCAGAGCTGCTCAAAGATGATCTGAGATGGCAGAGCAAGTTCAGTCACTACTTTCTGTTTCTTTCTCCCAGAGGCTCCAGGTAGAGATTCTCTCACCACTGCTTTTCTCAAGTAGAAAGAAATAAGTTTTCTGTAAAATTTCAGGCAGAGATTTATAAACTTATTGTATCATTTACCAAGTTTCTGCAATTAGGGAAAACTCCTCGGGTACATTCCTATATTTTGGACTACTCTCCTTTGAGAGTCATGAGTTTATCAAATGAAGGACCATAGTGTGTCAGAAATGAAAACATAGTCAGTGTGACCAGCTTGTAGTGGAAAGAGCCTGACCTGTTGGCCAACAATAGCACAGTTACTGCTTGACCTACCCAGCTCAGTTACAGTCACAGACTAGCTTCCCAACACAGTAAGTTCTGACAAGCGCTCAGGTGAGGACCAGGATCTGTGACAGCCGTAAGCCTGGCGTCCAGAGTGCAGCAGTGCCTTCAACCACCTTTGTCCTTCAGAGTCACTGTCGTCCTGAGTCCTGAACTCAGTCACTTCAGACAGGCTGTGGCTCACTCTCAGCTGCCTAGCTGGAACTTAATGTCACCCTCCTCAGTCAGGCTGTGGCCCTGCCGTAGTGCTCCAGGAACCTCAACTGGTGCTCACTCGGCCTTTAGGTAAATTTCTATTCTACAAAATACCAATCCCCTGAGGCCTTAATGCCTCTGCCCACCAACATTCTGACTCATTCCCATTCTAGAAAACGTTCTCTGGGTGAAACTTTGAACAAGATTCCTTAGATATTATAGATTCTGTGACATTGGCTAAGAGTGTACTGTGTTCCTGGGCATTGTCTTTGAGGAAAGTTTGTACGTTGGAGGAAGATACTTGGCCTCAGCAGCGTGATGGCACTGTTTCTAGGCTTTTTACCTGGTCGTGGTGAGCTTTTCCCTTCTCATCATCAGTAGCAAAGCTAACAGTGAAACAGCAGACTTTGTAAGGGTGATATGTTCTTTTTCATGTTTCCTCTATTAATTTACAAGACAGATTATAGAATAAATGGGTAGATAAATGAATGAATACCTTTGTCTCTTCTACCATAAGAAAAAGAATATAGATGATTTTGTCTAGGAAATCCAGTGATACTATCAAGATGACATGACCTGAACTTATAGTCTTTAGAACATAAATTGGTATATTCTCATATCCCAAATGACTAAAATTCAGATAAAAATACACTAAACAGTGACAGAAAAGATAGGCTAAAGGTAAAGCCAATACTGGAACAAAGCTTTTTTTTTTTTTTTTTTTTTTTTGGTGCCCTTTCTGGTACTCTTTCAAGGTGATATAAACTGGAAATTTATATTACTAAAGGTAATATAAACTGGAAATTTAAACAGGTTATCTCATGAAAATCAAACCAGTCACATTTTAAGCAAGTAAATAAATTTAGGTTCTATACCCAGCATACCATACCAGGTCTATTTATTTTCTTCTACTTATGACAGAAATTTGACTAAGAATCCAACTTTGTGAATGAAGTGCTTTACCTACTTTGCAAGTAAGCACTAATAGTACGTGGCCTGAATCATACTAAAAACAGGTAAAATAACAGATGCATTGCTCCATTTAAGAAAGAATAAAATGAAGACTCATAAGCGCCAGTATGTGAGACACACGCTCCCATAAGGAGTTTGTGACTAGCATTAGGATGCACCATCGTATTGTAACCACAGTGATAACCTTGGGTTGCTATGGCCCTCCATCTGTTTTCTCACTACTTGTGTAATTCTAATTTAGTAGAATTAGAGCACTTAAAAGTCTATGTGAAAATAGCACCTTCTATCTAAACATGTAGGTAAGAAATTTTAAAAAATTATACAACAGTGATAACTGAACAGACATTAACAAAAGAGGTAAGTTCTTATATATTTTTTTAAGTCTATTAATTCATTTTTCTCGTTAAGGTTTAGTCATTAACCAGATTGGACATGTATGAGATTACATGTGATTTTATTTATCTTACTGATGATTTTATGTTTTATCATCAATTTGAGGAACTTTACTTTCAAGTATTACTACTATATCATATTTCAGTAAGGATTGCTATATGTTTATCTTTCCTAATATAATTAATTTTGTTCATGAACATAAGTTTATATAAATCTAATAATTTGTTCATTGAAATATACTTATGTTAATTATGTGATTTATTTCATATAATAATATAATGAAATTGGAGAATAAAATGATATCAAATGAAGAGTTAAGAAAGCAGAAACTGGTCGCTTACACTCTATCAATTTTCAAATGGCAAAGTTGGCCTATATGAATATACTATTTTCATGGCAATATTTAGACAGCTAGAGAGAAGATAGCTGGTAAGAGTGGGGATAATCAGGCATTAGATATTATGCTCAGGATTGCAAAGATGTTTTCAAGATGACTTTACTCAGGATTATCTAAAAAGGATAATGCTAGACCAAAAAAGCTGAAGCAAAAGGTTTGCCTTTTTGCTAATATCATCTCTTATCCTAACCAGAACATGACTGAAAATCATTTACCAAAGGAATTATTTATGAAACTGCACTCTTTACCTAGTGGATGAAATTTTTTCCCTAGAATGAATAGTTCAAGTGTGGAAATAATGGCGATTTGGGTGACTAATCAGCTTTGAGAACCTCAGCATGTGTGCTCAGGGTCTGAGGACACAAAAGATATCAGAAGATTTGTCTATTTCACCACTAAATTTTCTGCCCTATTCCCTAGAATTACATTAAAACCTTCTTAATCTTCAGTATGCCAATATTATTTATATACATGATCTTTCCTTTTACTTTTAGAAGTTATCAAAACTATCATTATGTTATTTTAAAAATAAGACTTTGGTGGTTTGCAAGAACAGATCATAGAATATTTAATCCCTATATCATGCATCTCTGTCTATCTCCATCTCTATCTCTTTCTCTGTCTCTGTCTCTATCTCTACCTCTATCTCTACTTTTACCTCTACCTCTATCTCTATCTTTACCTCTATCTCCTCCTCTACCTCTATCTATACTTTTATCTCTATCTCTATATTTTTATCTTTGCCTCTATCTCTATCCTTACCTCTACCTCTACCTCTACCTCTACCTCTACCTTTACCTCTACCTTTACCTTTATCTCTATTTCTATCTTTACTTCTACCTCTATCTCTATCCCCATCTGTAGAGAATGGCTGAAGCTGGAGATTGGCCACACCTATGGGACTGGAGCAAGACCAGCAGGATAACAAGGAACAGGAGGCAAGCCACAAGAACAAGTTGCTCCAGTTCAGAGAACGCCAACCCATTGGAGTGCCATACATGCAGATTGCTAGACAGAGGAGTGTCACGTGACACTAACCTGCTGAATGCATAAATAAATGTACTACAGTGGTTGAGAAGTTCCTTTCCTCCCATCAGGAGAGAGGGTTCCACCAGATCTCAGCTTTCTGTATTTGGTCTACATTTGTTCACCTTCTTGCCAGGTCCTCACTCTGGAGGCCATGGCACATATCTGTATCTATTTATATCTTATATCTATCTATATCATCTATATCTGTATTCTCTATACTAATATAAAAAAAACAGTCTGAGGACTAGTGAGTCACAGAAAGCCCATTATACTCTTTATAGGCATTTCAAAATACTTCAACTTCTGGGTGTATCATCCTTGGGCAATGTAGAGGTACCTAGTGCACTAACACATCTTTCATCAAGATCCCCCTGAAGTTTTCCATTCCATACTGATGGCTGAAGTTATAGTTTTCCCAGTCATACTCTGAATGGCAGTGTTGTGAGATGAGTTGTTTTATGCACAAAGTTGAATTTTTCGTTTTTAAAAAACTGTATCTCTCCATTCTTATTTACTAAAAAATAATGATAAATTTATCTGCTATATAGTTTTACAGGAAATTTCTAATACAGTAATCTTTTGTACTCTGTAACTTCTACAGAGACCATGAATAAAAATATGTTCTTTGCTGTTCTCTCTCTCTCTCTCTCTCTCTCTCTCTCTCTCTCTCTCTCTCTGTCTCTCTCTCTTCATTGCTGGGATATGAACCTAAGGCGTTACACTGAGCTGTATCCCCAGCCCTTTGTATTTGTTTCAGATTTTGAGATAGTGTCTCCCTAAATCATTGAGTTGCCCACACTGCACTTAAGTCTGTGATCCTCCTGCTTTGGGCTCTCAGAATTCTCTGGAATTACAGATGTGTGCCATTCCGCCAGGTTTTTTATTGTTGCTGTTTGTTTGTTCTGAAATTTTGGTCTGTATTTCTTTTCCTGATCTATATAAATCAGAAGCAACGTATTATCTCTTAAAATTCAGAAAATACATGCATGCCTATCTCTCAATATAGGATAGACAGAGCAATGGCTAATGTTGGAAAATGTAATAAACATTGTTACCAAGAACCAATTTGATTATACCTTTGCTTTTTTTTAACATGGTTCTGAAAGTTCACAATATTTATGGTTCTTGTTTCTTTTTTTATGAAAACAGTTACCAGCATTTAATAAAGTAGGCCTCACACTGAGAGAACCTGTGTGTGTGCATGTGCATATGACAGAGTGATCATCAGCAGAGTCCCACACCACTTGGCACTGTGAATGCTTCCCATCTGTTTCTATTTTGTTTGCTGAAGTCTCGTAGAGGAAACCTCAGGACATATTTCCTATATATGCTCCCTGGTGGTTTCCTGTTACCTCCAAACTCTGAAACCATATGGAGTTCAACGCAGCCCTTCCATGAGGCTAAATATATCCTACAAGTTGAGATCCTCTGTGACTTCGTTCAGCACTAAGGAAGTTCTTCCACTGTCAAAGACTGAATGGCCTCTCGGAAGTCAGAGTGGGAGCAGGGGTGCACAACTCGCTGTGCTGCAGCATTCTGGTTGGCACACTTACAGCACACGTCAACATTAGGGTCTTAGTTTGATCATATAAAAATATCTTAAATTAGAAGATTACTATTTGGGGCATTGTTAGTACAATATATGAAATGTGTTAATAATGTTTTGAAGAGTGGAGAACATTTTCTACTCCTTTATGATTTTGAAGAATATGTACTAAATGGAACAGATCAGGGAACCAACCCTGCAGATATTACAGTCCATTCTCTTTCTGAAATTGGTTAGTTTGCAAGCATATGTTAAAAACAAAAGCAAATATGCTATCATAATGTACATAAATGTATCTAAGAAGGATTTCTTTATAAGTAAATCTATGCCAATTATAAACACAAGCAATATCTTCTTAGTGAATTATTCAAATATATTACTTAGTTCATAGTGACTATGTCCCATACAAAGAATGCTTTCTTATCAAACTATGATGATGTCTGACTAGTAAAAAATTATAGTATATAATATGTGGCAGGGTGGTGGTCAGAGATAGCAAACACTTCTAAGTAGCTAAATTTTCTTAAAATTATATTGAAATATGATTAGTATATACAAACTCATAAAGCTTTCAAAAGTGAATGTACATTGCCTGTTGAATCTGGTTGCTAACATTTATACCTGGAATGTATCCTAAAGTCCCATGAATTAAAGGGATGGTCCCCGGATTGACACTACTGGGATTTTATAGGAGACATAGAGCACTGGTGACATCCTTGATTTTACAGTCAAACATTATTCCAAATTCAGATTCACTTAAATGTTTTGCAAATAGACCTTGGGTTAGCATCTAAAGCTTTTCAGTTTTTCATGATTTCTTATGTGTATTTTTGTAGTTTAATTGTTTTCACTTTCTCTTTGCAGAATTGAATTCCTATACACAAGACAGGTAGACCAAAGGGTTGCTTATAAGCACCTCACCTCTTCTTTTCAGCATTGTAGGACTGCACTTTCTCAACCCTTGTTGTTTAGTTCGCTCAGGAAATGTGAGCTGATGAAACCATGTCATTTCTAGGCCAGAGTTCTAGAAGCCTTCCTGAAAACTGATACATGTTTTTCCAGCACACTGTGGTGATGATGGCAGTATGGTGTGTCATCCTAGTCAATTGGGCAACTGATGAACACAGACTAACAAAACTGCAATGGACCAGGACAGCAAGCAGGAAGTTGACCTCTGCTTTCGTAAGGAGTTTGAGTTGTGCGTCATGGAAGTACAATCTGTACTGACCAATAGAGAGAAACTGAAAATAGAAATCAGCATTAATATGAGAAGCCACATACTCATAGCTGCTGGTATTTTTAAAGTAAGAAATAGCCACACTGGATGTCCTAACTTCTACCATTTAGTTCCACCCAAAACTTGGGGTTAATATATAAATAGTTGAGGAATTTAAAAATTAAAAGTATAAGGAAGAGAATCATGAATGAGTTTATAAAAGCCCTCATAAGCATTTTCAGAAATGTTTCCTTATATAAAACAGTTTGCCATCAACAGATTTTCAGTGTTTTTACATGAAATAGTAATTGCTATTAATTAACTCCCAATAGTTAATTCAGCTCTGTAATGAGTATATGATGAAGACAGTGCTATCTTGGTGACACTAGTGACAACAGAAGTAAAGTGGGGGGTAAAGGAAGTCAAACTGTGATTAGAGAGAGGGACCTTCTACTGACAAGGCTACTGAGATTGCTGCTTTCCTTATATCAAAACACTATGAAAATTTTATAAACCTAAAAGTCTTGAAATCATTGCTGCTCAAATTTGAGTCTTCACTATCTCATAGGAATCTGGTTGTAAACTTTTGATTAATATACAAATATTCAGGAGCTATTATTGCTCTTTCATTTCATTTTAAGATTCAGTAGAGGATCTAAATAAAACCTACAGCAGCTAAGCTTGCTTTCACTCTGTTCTTTTGTTATACAGACTTCCCTGCCGGTACTGTCTCTTCTCTGCCTGAATCACTTCCTAGGAGACTCCTTAGCCTTTCAAGTAGATTTCAGAAAGATATGCCAACATGGTGCTTTAATTATGTGAAAGTAAGCTTAAAGAGGGCAGTCATGCTGGGTGTAGTGGCATATTACTATAATCGCAGTACTCAGGAAGCTGAAGCAGGAAGATTGCCAGGAGTTGGAGGCCAGCCCTGGATTACAAAGCGAGTTCAAGGCCTGGATGAACTGCGTAGCAAGAACCTATCTCAGGAAAAAAAAGTCATTTAGTTCGTAAGGCATGAAAAATAATTTCTATAATTTTACTAATTCATGCTCAATACTGATACTGAAGATTTTCCCACTTTACAATCTTGTGCAAATCATAGATTCATGAGCACTAAAGTAAAACCCTGACAATATTACTATATGCATTCCAGGAAACACTAATTTAACAAACTTGTTATAACATAAAAACACTTCTATATATAAATGTGGGTAGAAAATATTTCTGCTCTACTAAGTAAACAACTAAACAATGAATAAGAATAAACCTCAAAGTTTTTATGAAAGAATAAATACTAGATATACATAAAATCAGAAAGAATATTTTTAATGAAGAAAGAAATTCTCCAAAAATTAATATGTATATTTAAATGTAGTTTAGAAAAGATAAGTTGAATTGAGATTGGGCTAGCTACTGGGTACACTGGACCGAGTCCTGGAAGCTCCACAGCCTAGTGCACCAGGAACAGTGGCCTTCTCTCAGTTCAGGAGGTGGAGGACGAGCCAGGGACTGATGGCCCAGTAGAACATACAGGACCCCTGGACACAGGAGAGCGGCCCAGCCTGAGGTTCCGCGGGCTCCAGTCCACCATGCCCAGCATCCGCCTTACAATTTAGGGAGCCAAGAGCCTGCAAAGGGGAGTCAGGACCCAGTGAGGTGAGTCCTTCCACCTCAAGGCAGGCTCATTTTGAGCTGGCAACCTGTGCTCCAGGCAAATGAGCTTTGGGCTAGCTACCGGGTACACTGGACTGAGTCCCGGAAGCTCCACAGCCTTAGTGCACCATGCCCAGCGGCCTTCTCTCAGTTTCCAGCAGAGTGAAAAGAAAAACCAAAAATTGCAAAAAAATCTTCATGGACAGTCCCTCAGACAAAGGACTTCTGTCTAGAACTTATAAAGAATTCAAAAAAATCAGACTCTCGAAATTCAAAGACCCAATCCAAAAAGGGGCATCTGAGATGAATACGCAGTTCTCAGATGAAGAAATAGGAATGGCAAATAAATACATAAAAAAATGTTCATCATCATTAGTCATGAGAGAAATGCAAATTAAAACCACATTGAGATTCCATCTCACTCCAGTAAGAATGGCCAGGATAGAAAAGGCTACCAACAACAAATGCTGGAGAGGCTGTGGGGAAAAAGGAACAATTTTGCACTGTTGGTGGGAGTGTAGACTGGTGCAATCACTGTGGAGGTCAGTCTGGAGATTCCTCAAAGAGCTGGGATTGGAAGCCTCATTTGACCCAGCTATTCCACCTTTAGGCATATTCCCAGAGGAACTGAAAACATCATACCACAGTGATATATGTGCACCCATGTTTATAACAGCACAATTTGTAATAGCCAGATCCTGGAAACAACCTAAGTGCCCATCAACTGAGGAATGGATAAAAAAGTTGTGGCATTTTTATACAATGGAGAACTACTCAGCTATAAAGAATGATCACTTTGAGATATTTATAAATAAATGGACACGACTTGAGACCATTCTCATAAGTGAAATAAACCAAACTCACATGTGTAAATACCATATAGTCTCCCTAGTATGAGAGTTGATAAGAGTATATAAGATTTTATGGTAAGCATCAGTCCCCATCTCATAGCTTTGAAGCCTTTCAATGTTTTCATTTATCAATTGGAATGGTTTTATTCTGTTTTGTTTTACAATATCATGCATGATGGTATTAACAGCTGTTTTGAAGAAAACAAAACATTATGACAGCTATTGCTGATTTAATATCGTCCTTCTTAGAAGTCCTACCATGCTTCTATTCTTCTACTACCATTGGTTCTATCTATCACATTGTGTCTTATTAGTATTTGAATATGTGCGATAGTTTAAACAAAAAAAATTTTTATTGAAAATGAGATATTATAGTACCCATTGATCATTTTCTGTTATTCGGTTCAGAAAGCCCTGTAATTCTTTCACTCTTTGAATGGTTTTATACTATTTTGTTATGTTTGATATTATTGTATTTGAAACTATGCTCAACTATAGCAGAGAAAGAGATATTGTGATAGCTACTGTTAATGTCCGGTTGTCTTAATGTAAAGTACTGTGTTGGCTATGTGTCCTGTTCTGATCTGCTGTGTTCTGCCTGCATTTGTTTTATTCTCTTTAAAATTAAATTTAAAAAAAGATAAGTCATCAGGTATAGTTTGTTGTTTTTGTTTAAAATAATTTCAATGTTTATGTGGCAATTTAAAAATAGCCAGAAGAAAGTAAAGATTACAAATCATAAAATTGTGCTGTGTATTTTTTGCATATAAATCTGAATCAAGTGATCAAATTCCTTTTACATATAAGACAGATGGGATGTTAATTTGGGTTGTACTGAAATTATAGCTTTCTCATAGGGCAATTAATATTTAAAATAAGTTGAGTATTTGCATCCACAAACTTGGTATATCTCTAAATTTATTTTTATTCTTGCTATTTGGAAGCTTCAGTATGTGTGGTTCCTCGTTGCCTTTACTGGCTTTCCTCCTTTATGGATCTTCAGTGTCAGAGAGATTAAGGTTCACTCCAGTCTTTTCTCTCATGCACACATTGCGTATATGCTTGGCTTCTAGTTTTCCAATAACGTGTTGGAGCTTTGCAAAACTTTCCAGGAACATCTCCATCCCTAACCTCAGCCAGATTCTTGATTGTTCCAACTGCTGATATCACCTCAAACAGCTACAATGTTATTTTAAAAATGACTACTGATTGTATAGAAAGTTATTGTCTCTGAGAATCTGATGGTTCCAGTCAAGGTCATACAAATAAAAGGCTTGGAAGGGCTTCTTGGTAATGTCCATTCTCTGCAAACAGATTTTACAGGCAACCCAACCCCTCAGTGCTGAGGGCACTGCGAATATTCATTCATGGATCTCAGGATTCTGAATGTGCAGTCATTCAGGTAGTGGGACTAAGAATCACTCTTCTTACCGAGCTGCCATCAATTTTTGTGAAGCAATACTGCTCAGATTGTTGGGTGCCTTTAATTCTGACAATTCTGAGCATGTTCACCTTGACGATTTTTGCCAACATTCTCCCCTCTCTGATTCTAAATGTCTCTGCTTTCTGAGCAGCCTGAATCTCACTTCTTAAATTCCAGATGTCAAGTGTTTGGTGCCAGCAATGGAACAACTGACCAGTACAATAGCTTTAACTTACCAGATTTTATTTTCAAATATAACTCCACTCTCTACTCACTGAAAGACAGTAAGACAACTTCACATCTGTCTTATCCATTCTAAGCCACTGACATAGTTGCTTTTATTCCTATACATTTTAAATACTATGCAATATGTTTTTATTGTTTTATTCATGTGATTATTTTGAAAAAATAAATAAAAGAAGAAATATTTACATTTATGATATAATTGTCATGTGTGGAATTTATCACTGATTTCTATAATTTAAAATATGTATCTCATATCATTTGTTTTCTTTCCAAAGACCCTTTTTAGGACTTGTAGTTCTAATCTATTAAAGATAAACTTTCTCAGGTTTTTCTCTGAGTAATTTTTCCCTCATTTTACCTCTCAAAAAATTGTTTTTGAAAATCATTTTTGAAGTGTAGAGCAACTAGATTAATAATTTTAAATTTTCTCACTCACAAGTCCTTTAGAGATATCATTGAATTTCCTATTAACTTATATAAATTCTGACTAAAAATTTTGTCACATTTATATTTATATTTATACATTGATCTCCCCAACTCCAACTCCTTCCTTCTTGATCAAACTATATATGTGAGAAATACACCTATTTTCACATAGCTTACAGTAGTTCTCTCTCTCTCTCTCTCTCATCTGTCATGTCTGCTACATTTTTCCTATCCTTTCATTTTCTTGGACTTTTCTTTTGCAGTATTTACTCTGCTGTTAGTTCTAGCCTGTGAACTTTCACTGTATTATATATTTCTTTTTAAATTTTCATTTGGCAGTGTTTTATATCTCTTTTCCTTTATCATGGTGTTCATATTATTTTTTTCTCCCTGCCAGTATGGAACTTATTTGTAATAATTCCTTTTTTACAGTTCTAAATTACTTTCCCCACTAATTATATTTATCATTAAGTCTGTTGTCGCTAATTGTTCGTTCCCATGAGCGTGAGGAATATTTTCTACCTTCACTGATTGAATGCCTAACATTGTGAGTTTTATATTACTGAGTACTGGATTTTGTTGTATTTCTTTAAACAGTGTTGCAGTTTGTTCTGGTACATCATTAAATTATGTAAGTTAGTTTAATACTTGGTTTTAATATTTTGGTGTTTATCTTGAGCAACTTTGTTTTGAGAGAGATGGTCAATTTAAGCTCTTTATTAAGGTAGATACCTTCTGAGATTTTTTTTCATGTGTTGAAATAAGATAGGAGAGAAAAATAAACATCAATAACCAATTACATACCCTATGCCATTTTCAAATTGAATTAGTGTTACCTGCTCCCTTCCACTATTTCTTTAAGTAAGAATCCCTATCTTTAGGCATTTTCTCATTAAAAGATATTTCAGTTGGAAACGATCACATAAGAAGAATTAATACAGATTTGGAAAATTTTCCTTGGTATTAAAAACTAGGTATATTCTATCAACTTATAAGAGTATCAAATGTGTACAAGCACAAATATAAATTTGTGTTTTTTTTTGTTTTTCAGGAATGAGACTGTCATGATGGTTAGGTAAGCATTTTAATGATGTATTTACTTTGGTTTAAACAGTCATTTCAAGCAGTTTTAAATAATTGGGAAAGTCAGTATTCTCTGAGTGGTTCCTTTTGGTAGTCATAAACCTGTTAAACTTTTCTTTTGTTTAATTGCCAGTTCCCTTAATAGTACAGTAGATCTTCCTAATTGGAACCATTTGATGTGATAAAAGTAACAGTTTCAGTGACTTATTCAAGAGTACGTAGCTGGACGGACAATGAACTACGATCAAGCTAAAGCAAGCTGATATTAAGATCAAAAACTTAATTGCTTTATCGGTTTACCATACTACTTAAAGTTAATGGCTAAAACATAGAAATTATCTAAATAAAAAATAGAAAGAAAGAAATTATCTAAATGTCCTTATAGATTTAAAAAAAAAAAACGTATTTTATTGACAGTGGTTCTCAAAGAGTGGTCCAGACCAATTTCAGAACTTAAAGAGGAGGAGGATGAAAAAGAGGAGGAGGAAGAGGAGGAGGAAGTTGTTATTTGTCGTTTACATCCATTCTCATATGACTGCGTAGTAAACTGCTCTAGAAGCTAGTGGATATGTGACAGCATGACAGATTTGAATCCCAAAAAGATATAAAAACACTCTAATCCATTAAACCTAAACAGCAAAGGAAACTGCCAAAATGTAAAACAATTTTACTCATCTCAGTCATTTTTAGTTCTGAAAATTACTTTGGTTTTAAACAATTTTCTTCTTTAGAAGACATATTACTCATTCTGAAAAGTAATGTATTCATTTTTCAATATATACATAGAAATTTTCTACATTTTATTTTCTAATGCAATCAGTGTTGATAAATATAACATAAATCATCAGCAGTACTTTGGGAAGCCCAATAAAGTAAAAAAGTACTGAAACCAAAATATTTGAGGGCTACTGATAATTTGAGAGCATTTTGATTGAATGCCACTTCCCCTTCTGGGTTAAGTTAGCTAGATCTTCGGTAGTTATAGATGTGTTTAAAATTGTGTTTGCTTGGGTAGGTTTATGGCCTAGGCCTGTTATCTTTTTGTACAGGTCTCAAATTTCATTTGAAAAAATCTTTTTAAATGTTGTTTAAACTTTCATTTTGTTCACCTAAGATTTGAAAAAGTCACTAGTTTAAAACCAATGGTGTAGTTTTTCATTCTTTTTTACCCATGATCAGGTTGGTTTTGATGTGGTACTTGGTTCTTTATAATAACTCACTGAGTACATGAGACTGGGAGAAGCCATATTGAGCAAAGTGGTGCTCTTAAAGTTTTCAAAACTCTATGTTGCTAGGAAACAGCTTTACCACTGGCTTAGTTTAAACTTGGAGCATCTGCTTCATTTAAAGTCTGGCTTCCAGGCAGTATAGATTGCACTGAGCATTGGGGAGGGGGAAAGAGCAAAGGAAAAACCAATTATTTTCTAAAAGCAGCAACAATGTTAAAAGTCTTGAAAGTAGAGTCTTATGACATACTTGTAATTATATCCTTCGGAATGTGTTGCTAGAGGGTGTCTTTCTGCTAACTCATAAAGCTGAAGTCCAAAATAGGAAGAGGAATCACTCAGATTCAAAATCCTAAGACAGAGAAAGACTTTAGAAATGGCCTCAGCCTTTGAGGGACAAGGAGGTGGGGGAGAGAAGCAGCCCTCTATGAAGGTTATCTGTGTTGTAGTTCTCTCTAATCAGGGAAAATCACTACTTCACAGCAGTGTTTTATTAAGTGTCCAAGGCATAGGTTGGAATTCCCTCCTGCCGCTTTCCTCACTGCTTCCTATTTCAGCATGTCATGACCATCTACAATATGGATAAAAACATACATTGGTCAATTATTTGTACTTGAGTGGAAACTTGTAAGGACCACAGCACCATTTTTTGAAGCACAACAGCTTTAAAAACCAGTAATGTTTCTACTGTACCACATGGAGAAAAATAAAAAATGTCTCATGACTTTTGTCTACTGAAAGGAAAGGGGGTTATTATCTTTATCCTGAAGAAGCCCAGGTTCTAAAAGTTGAATGACTTATTGTTTCACAACAGTTCATTTGCACATTTGGGAAGACAGGAATGATAAATAAACAAGTAGAAAATAAAAGAGAGAACAGGGAGGGGGAGATGGTACAGAGAGAATGAAGGGGAAAAAGGAAAGGGGAAAAAAAAGCAAGAAATGAGAAAGAGCTGCATGAGGATTTTGTAGTTCTTCAAGAGATGTGACCTCATTTGCCTGAATATTCTATTATTAAGTAACTTCTAAAAAGTAGACTTCATTTTTTGTATTTTCTCAGTCACAAAACACCATGAGTTGTTATATTCATAGACTTTCTTTGGTCCTATCATGTCGGCTCAGATGAGCAAGATACCAACAGCCACTGTGTATACACCACTTGACTTGAAGGGTTCCCTCTATTCTCACAGAACTGGAAAAACATAACACAATACTCCATGTCTGAACTTTTATCTATGATCCTTAATTCATGACTCGTGACCTGTCTTGGCATCCAGTGGCTGACACTTTCCTGGCCATCTCCTCATGACTTTATTTTCTAGTTTTGGCTCCCTGTGACATCAACATTCTGTTTATGTTATTCTGGTTGTAGTTCTGATGTCACCACCCTCTACTTCCTCATCCTGGTAATAATTTAAAATTCAACGTGCTATTGGCTCATTGGTTCTCTGGTTAAGTCCTTTAGATCTTTGCAAATCGAGATCATATTATCTGTATTTCAGAGCTAACCCTTATATTTGATATTCCTGCTTCTTCTGCACATAGAATACTTGTGTCTGTATATTTGTATTTTTCACTTAAAATATGTATTTTTGGTTTGTGCTACCTACTTCTTGAAATTACTGCTTTCAGACTTTCCTCTTATATATCATACCTTAAAATTTTTCATGTTTCTCTTGTCAGATAAATTTCGTTTCATTTTCACAACATTATTGAATTCCCTGAAGATAGTGTAATAATATTTAATAACTAACATTCATACTTCTGTTTTGTTTTCTTAATGAGGAGAGTTAAATAAAGATCTAATGTATTTCATAAAAATTACACAACTCTTTAAAAAAATCTTGTTCACGTAGGTCTAGCCAACATTTCCAAAGTCAGTTATATTAAAAACATCACAGAAAGAGGTACTGAAACCTACTTTTAATTAGGAAAAGGTTTTAGAATTTGGCTTCAGGTATTAGAGACCCACATTATAGAACACATCTCTGCTAGCATTGTGGACACACAGAAGGTTAGACCACCGTGAATAATTTCATGTTGTATTTGACAGTCTTGGAATCTGATGGAAATTAATTTTCTGAGGCACTCTTTTTTTCCTAAAAAATAATAATTCTTCAAAACTCTTTCAAAGAGGTTATGAGTTTTTAAAAACCTAGTTCGTAACTTTTCTTCTTCAGAAAACCTTAATAGTTAAATCTTTATTTTTGGATTTTGCATTTTATTTCTGCTGGGTGATGCTTGGGTTTTTATTAATTGATGTGGTCATCTTTCCTTACTGGTGCCTGCTACAAGCCTTCAGAGGATTTTCCTTTCTTGGATCATGAAGACAAGTGTCTCTGTCAATGGTATTTCAGTAGCTTGGACATAGTATTGTGTGCACAGTAGGTGTCTAATCAGGGCTGCTGGCTGGATTATGGTCCCGTTAATCCACTACAAGAGAATCACTACCATGAGAAAGAATGCCTGTAAAACTGTATAAAAATACAGTTTAAATTCTAATTATTATGAGTTACAGTTTTGAAGGAGCAGGCAAGGGAAAATGATGAGTATGTGAACCTCAAATAGTGTTTTTAAATTATTTATTAATTTAAATATTTTAGTTAGTTTAAATATTAAGGAATTGGTATTCTAATTAGGGAAAGACAGGGAAATTATTTTCAATCAAACTTTAAACTATGAACACAATTCAGCTATTTTTTATTCTGTAACCATAATTTTAAATTATCCATCAAGGTATAAAATAATCATCCCATATTGCCCAATAAATCTTATGAATAACGACCTTGTACTCCTTAATTTTCTTTAAGTGATTCACACCCTTTGTCTTTTGTATTATCTTGTTAAATAACATAATATTTCATTTGCTAACTTTTATTTCATTTCTTTTCATTTGTAGATTTTTGTTAATGTTATCTAACTTATTAAAACTGATATTTATCATTTCTAAATTTTAAATCTCAAACATTACTTTGAATTTTAATTTTTTAAAATATAGCACAGTTGTACATATTTCTTCCATTTTGTCTGAGAAATGTATGATTGTCAAGAAGACTTACAGAGATTTTTTCTTCTCTTAAGAAACTGAACAACATTGTATTTTATATGTATTCAAGGGTAGGAACTGTGTAAAATTATTTTACACTTTGTCACACGATCCTAAAACGTAGGCATAATTTCAAAGTTTCATTACCTTTTGGTGACTGAAGTGTTTTGTGACATTTAATCAGACCAGTTATTGACTTGGTACAGGTGCAAAAGGAAGCATTGTTTGCTACACTTTTTATATCGAGGGTTGTTTTTTAATTCTGCTTCAGTTTTCACTTCTCTTTGTATTATCCTTTTGTTCTTCACTGTGATCATGTGATTAGAAACCTATGCTAATCACAGTTATTGCAAGTTCCTTGTTTAGGAATTTCATGATCTGTATAGCTGAGTGGTTCAGATGCTTGCTTTCTCTCTCGAGATAGTTTTCCTTCCTTTTGGTCTACCTAATAATTTTATGATTGAAAGTCAGACATATTTAATCAGATAATAAAAACCAAGGTGAGTAAATCTCTGTTTATACTCTAGACTTTGTAAAATGTCTGCAGTAACTAAGTGTGTCAGTATGCGTATTCCTGTAGGGTTCTTGTTCTCATCCCTTCTCCTGATCCTGGAGATTTCTGTGCTTCCTCAGAGATCAGCTAGGGGCATTGCAGTTGCATCGTAGCCCTGCTTGTGCAGTCGGTAAGGGTCAGGGAGAGGGATTATGCTATCATTTTCCACTTCAGCATCTTTCTCTGGTCTTGTGCCTTACAGGAGGTCCTCTTGCACCGCTGCTCAGCAGGGAGCCTGGTCCATGAGGGAGGACACAACGGCAAGGCACGCAGCTGCTTGACCGGGACCAGAACTCTCTCTCAAGGACTCTGCACGGGCTAAGTCTTTCCTCCTGGGGAGCCGCTCTTGATTACAGAAAAAAGCTCTGGTCATCATTCACAGAAGATGTTCTTCCCTGTATCACCAGAACCTTGAGGGAATCTTTCTCAGATATTTGATGTTCCAGAGGTAAGTCCTGCGGAAGGAGAAGGTCCATTAAAACCCAGGGGATTTCTCATTCTTGCAGTAATCCATGCTCAGCCTCCAGCGAGTTCCCAAAGTTACCATAGAACTATGGCTACTAATTTATAGTGCTACTCTTTCTGCCCCAAGAAAGCAAATCTCAGCTGTGACTTTCTGAGTTCTCCTGTCTTTCTAGACATCAAGAGGCTATATTGTCTGATGAATCCAATCCAGTATATTGATTTTTAGTTTGCCCAATTTTGGTTATTTTTGTAAGGTTGGAGATGATGACACTCAATGGCTTTACAGTGGAGTTGTTGATTGTTAACAACACACATTTATTCAAACAGCATTGATTCATTTGCACAACAAATATTTATCAAGTACCTACTGTGTGCCAGGCGGTATACTACGTGTCAGTGTCAGCACCTTAAAGAGGAAACAACTTGCGCCTGCCTTTGCAACCCCTTTCCAGCAACATATCCCGGTTTGCTGTTCTAGTTATTAGAAAGAGTGCCAAGGTTCTCTGAAATAAAACGTTTTTATTTCTTTCCTGTGAGGCTGGCACACGTCAGATGTGTAAATTCTACACAGAGGTGTTTATTTCCTCCTCTGGTGTCAGGCTGTGGAGTGTGATTTGTACTTCCTGCTGCTCTGCTGGAGGTGTGGGGGGAGGTGACAGCTTCCATATGAAGAATTAGCCTAATTGCAATAAACATCCGAAGTGCTCAAGGAATGTGCAAATACAGAAAATCAATTTTGTAGTAGTATTATCCAATTTTACAGTGTATAATAATGTATTTATGAAGCTTCAGCCTCAAAAATAGAAGTAAAGATGATGAACATAAACAAAAATAAAACCAAAATAGGCTCTATGCCCAGAAATCCAGAGCAATAAACTAAGTGCAACAGAAAAATATTGCCAAAAAGGAAGAATTTTCATACACATGAAAAATGCTTCAAAAATAGTTTCTCACAAGTTAAAAGAGGATTGAACATCTTAACTGAGGTAGGAAAGCAAGAATTTCCATCAGAAAAACTTAAAAAGACCTTAGAGAATGGATAGACCCTTTCCAATTTGTGATTAGGACAAAGAAATTCAGAAATTAAATCATCAACTTTTTGAGGCTTCAAGGTATGAATTAGAACTGACATCTCCTGACTGTTAGTTCATGGTGTCAGCTTCACTGACAAGAACTTTATCTATGATTTTTATGTTCTTTATAGACAAATTTTAAATATAATTCAACAGCAGAATTCAAAGTAAACTAAAAAATGGAGATATTAACAGAAAAATTAATACAGATTTATGAATGATTGATATGTTTCAGAAAACTACTGACACTTAAGCATCTCCTGTTATTGTATTTTAGTGTACCTTAAGAAAAACTAGGTTTGGTAAATTTTGTATAGCCATAGGCCTCTATTAGGTCAAGATTTAATAATTTTTTTGGACATTAAAGTAAAGCAATCCACAAATCAGTAAAAACTTCCCTCTGCATCAAACTAGTTTTTTTTTTAAATCATGGAATTAGTTTTGATTTAATTAATACATTTTTAGTAGATATTAATAAATAGCTGTATTAGTGTGTGGTTAGACTCCAGATTTTATTGGTCTGTCAGGTTTTGAAAATGCTGGAGATAAAAATGTTGCAGCCAGCTGAGTTAGTTAGAAATATTAACAGGCAGTGAGGTAGGGCTAGGTCCTCAGTGGAGCCAGGGCAGACACCTGGAAACTGTGGGGGAGACAGACACCTCCTGCTGTGGGCCAGGCCTCAAGACAAAGGATTAAACTAATGAATCTACATCCTGGGGACTGATATTCTAATTAATTGCCTCTCACTCTGGAGCCACTATCCCATCCTTCTAGGGGAAAGGTCACAGCTCCAAAAATGCCTGCCTGCTACATGATTTGCTTTCCCATTTGTCCCTAATGTAATCAGTTTTACCTGAACTATTGATCTTATTGACTAACTATAGTTAAGTCCCACCTTATGCCCATCTGCTTTGTGAATTCCCAGTCTTCCCCCACCTTGAACCCTTGGTTTTACTCTATAAAAGTCCCTCAAAAAGACAGAGTCCTGGGCAACCTGCTCGGGTCCCCTTCTGTCTGTCTTCAGACAGAAGCTTTCTTTCTCTCAATAAATATATTCTACTCTTTCCTCCATTATTCCTAAAATTCATTCTTTGATTTTAGAGAACACAAGCTCATACTGGACATAGTAGTTTGGGAGTTTCATTCTCCTATATCAAAAGTACCTTGCATGTCTAAGCAACCAGTACTGACTTTTAAACTGAAATATGCTGATATCTTTATAAAATTCCATGTTAGATCATTGCTTCAAACATTGTTTGACATTTAGTCTTTAGAGAGATTACACCTTGAATTCCTAAATTGGAAACCTAAAATCCTTCTTATGGTAAGAATTCTTGGTTTTTCTTCAAATTCTGAGGTACATATACCCAAAATAACTGGATTTTATAAATTTTTCTCACATGTGGTATTTTCTTTTATTAAAAAATAATTTCCATAGATTTTTTTAACATAATAAAAATTAGTGTGCTAATCCAATTAAGTATGCACATCTAAGTGTTAGGAACCGGGCAGGTGTGTAGCACAGGGAACAGGAAATGAAAGTCATGGAAATCAAGAGGACAGAAAAAGAATGCCAAAGAGCTTACAGACTCCAAGGAAGGACAGAATAATCAGCCAGTGAGCCCAGACAACCACTGAAAGAAAAAAGAATTACAACAAGCAAATGGACCCAGGCAATTTTTATAAGCAGGAAATTGATGTGATAAACTCAGGGGCCGCAGGGATGGAAATGCAGAGCTGTCGGAGATTCACAGTGCTGCGAACTGACAGAAAAGTGCAATATATGCATTTATTCATATCGTCTGGAATATAAATCACCTGCAGATCTTATTACAATGCACGCTTGGAATCTCCACGTCCGGACTGCCAGCTGACAAGCTCCCTGTGATGTCTGCGATGCCGGTCTGTGGGCTGCACATTCTGTAGTAAGGTTGCAAGATGTGCATTTTATCTTAGCCCTGGTAGTGCTCCCCAAGAAGTAGAGAAACTTCAGAATAACTGAGTTAATCTGGTTATCGTCATTGATTTAGCAAAATGTAAGTGTTGTTAAAAGAAGAAACACGCACATAATTAAAATACTTCTGTTACTCTAACAAGAAAAGTGATATGAAACATCTTAGAAACCTAAAATTCCTCTGCCTGGGCGTTTAGTCACTGTTTGTTTCCAATGGTATGTAGTTCGTTGCCAATTATGCAGGAAAAAGGGCTTCTGTAAGTGTGCTCAGCCAGGTAACGTTCTGCAGCTCGCTGTACCCGCTCGGCTACATCGTGGAACACAGGATTTGTTTTCTTGGTATAAAGGACAAATGGTAAATGGTTTTATTTCATGTAGACAGCAATGCTTTTTCTTTTTAACTTCATTTAGAAATGCATCAGTCTTCTTGTATAAGTCATTTATTCAAATTAAATGATTTTTTTTAGAATGGAATTTTCTGAAGCAGAATAAGTGCAGTCAACATCTTCCCTGAAGACAGGGAAGGTAAGGTTTATTAAATGTGATTTAAATTGCTCAAAAGCATAATAAAAATATTCTGTCTAGAGAAAGATCATGTTTATCTTTATGAATTAAGAATAAAAAGAATTTGTCATGCACAAATACTGAAGAATATATATATATATATATTTGGTGTGTGATTGTTCACTATCCACTGCCCATTTTTATAAATTCAGTCTTCATGTCATCTATGTCTCTTTCATAGGGAGCAAGATGGTTCTATTTGTTGTAGAACTGTTATCTTGCCCAACCTTATTCGCTAATTACTTAACTACTCTTTAAGCAATAATGTAGACATCAGATTATGAGCAAATGCTATTCAAAAAAGTTTAAACATTAGCCCACTCATCTGGCCTTATGGAGTCACTCCTCCAGAACTGCTCCTCAAGGGTTAGTGGAGAAAGCCAGAAAGTGGGAAAGAGAATCAGGACTGAATTGCATTGTAGGTCTCTTGGCTTTCTAATGATTATTAAAATGTCAATAAGATGTGAAGAATACAAATTATCATTTGAAAGATGAGGATCAAGATAATATACATTGAAAAATTATTTCTACAGTGACTTAAACACTTGCATGAGACACTTTAGTTATTACATTATGAGCTGAAATTTCTAACTACTTTTTAATTACATAGTCAATGTTGATTGTTTGAGTTATTGAATGATTACTAGGGAGTGCCAAGGTAATTACTCAATTCATTTCAAATATTGCAGTGCTGTAGTTTGCCAAGCACTATTTCCCCCTTTGAGGCCAGCTGTGCAGACTTCCTTCTGGCTGGAAGACACAGGATGACTTCCTCAATGCTCTGCCACTGACAGTCCTATAAAGGATACATGAAGGCACTTCAGTGATTTCATGTCACTGAATGGAAATGTAATTCTTGTCACTTCTAGAAGATTTATCTGGCTCTCTTCATCTGTCCCTGAAATGCCTTTTCTTCTGCTTTCTTGACACTTTTCCAACTACCCATGGACTTCCTGGTGAGTGTTCTTCAGTGTTGTCATCCTATTCCCCAAGACTGCATTCCCACAGTGCCACTGTCTCAGGTCACTCTGTTCAGTAAATTATATAGCTCATTAAAATGTGTCTTCTACACAGAAAAGGCCAGATAGGTTTCATTCCTACCAGTTCATTAAGGAGTAGAAAAGAGATGATAGGAAGAAAGGAGATAAACTTTGTAGAGATGGAAGGAGGATCTGTGGATGAGGAAAGACAGGAGCAAGTGAAAGGAGGTAAAAATGACCAAGATATGATATGTATTATGTCTCATAAACACAAACTAGCATATCTTAAAAGTGTAGAGCAATATAAAGTTCATGGGAAGAAAGAAGGTAGAAGAAAGTTTATTGCATTTTATCATTTTCAAAAGTCTAGTGGGGTATAGGGCTAGTGAGTAGCATATGACTTGGCAATAAGGAATCCTTTTAATATGAAAATGTTTGTAATAGATTGAAAACACACTAATGCTGATGTTGCTTGTATTTTGGCACAGTAAAACCTAGAGATTCTAGAAAACATCTAGAAACATAGAAGCTGTACATATAAAATCACAGTTCATAGGTAAAGCCATAGAATTCATTTCTAGGTTTGAAAAACAAGAGAAAATGTATAAAAGAGAATAAGCTGATGTATCTTCCTGGATAGTGTTGGCAATGCAATGGCATTGCTAGTTTGAATTCTTATTCCCTGAGAACATGCACTTAGGGTTTACCTCTTTCATATTTGGTGTCTAAGTATACAAGAAATGGCCCAGGAATGACCAAATCAAGAGAAATAATGTGAACATCAGGTTTCAATTGGTAAAGCTCCTGAGATATTTAGAAGCAGACCAAGCACTGAAACCTCAGTTCAGGCTTCAGAAATGACTGAAGTTCAAACCACAAGTGCCCACCATGCAAGCAACAGGCTACTATGCATGATGGGCAGCAGAAACAAACCCACGGAATCTGAAGCTTCTGTCCTTGCAGGTGTCAGATAGAAAAATAATAAAATGAATGCTTAAGAAGATTCAAATATGATTAAAGAATATTTTGAAATAGACACTTCAAATGCAAACCATGGGGAATTATAGTAAAAAACTGTAAAATTATGAATCACTGAAATTATGTTAAAGGAGATTAGACAGTATGGAAAAAAATTATGTAAATCAATATAGCAAAACTCTTAGTATAAAAATAGGATCTCTACCACCTACTTCATTAATTTAGGAATTTAAGAAGAAATGATGTATAATTCATCAATAAGCCAATACATTTACTGAAAATCGGTAGTATGTCTTGATGGACTTAACATAAAAGAAATAAAACAATTTCCAAAACAAGATAAATATAATTTTTCTAGGAGTCAAAAATAAGCATATTAATTATGAAATTTTATAAAATTTCTCATGAAATTTAAAAACAAGACCAAGAGTAAAATCACTGCCATTAAGGATCTGAATCAGACTGAAAAATTGTAAAACATATAAAAAGTGAAATAATTTAAACCTCACTAATTTGAAATAGGTTGGATTGAACAAATTCATCCAAATGTCTTCAAAATATGTTTATAAATCTGTAAGAATAAAACATTAAATATAAAAAATATGATCTCTGTATATTAATGATAATCAGTTACCAAAAGAACTTTAAAAAATTCTATTACTCCCTGAAATTTTTAAAATGGTAATGCATTTCACAAGAAGTCACAATCTCTTTATTAAAATAAAATTATACATATTTCTGAACAGTATAGAGTTCAGAATAAATTAATAAATATTTATTCCTCAAGGTGAATTTTTAATAGTTTAAAGAACTGTTCTGTTGCAAAATGAAATATATATACGTAAAGCATTGACAAGAATTTTAGCAGTTTCTCTTTCATTTTGGTATTATATGGAGTACTGAGAGTGAAAAACGCTAAAGGAATCTGTACAATGTGGAAAGGAAGAAATAATATTTCAATAAGAATGAGATTAGATGATCCAATTCTAACATACATGGTCTTTCCTACTTTGAAATAGCAAATTTTGAAAAGAATCCTTGGATGTAAAAGTTGGATTTTGTTGATTCATATATTCTGAGAAACATCAGTCAGTCAAAAAGAATAATGTAGATCTTTATGCATAGATATGATAAATTATCTGTAATAGATTGTTACTTAAGCTAGTTACTCGCCTACCTAGCTTTTAAATGTTATGTATGCTACTGCTTACGCAGATGGTCTTCAAATTTAGGGGATTTTTAAAATATAACAGTTTTTCTTTAAATCAAAACAATCCAAATGTATTTTCCTATTGTATACATCTTGTCTTAATACTATAGTGACTTTGTCAGTTATACCCTGCTTTAAAAAGCAAAATGGTTGTAACTTTATATTTTATGCAACCTGAATGAAATTCATCTTCAGAAATTCAAATTCAGAATAGCCAGAAAGAAAAGGTCATGGAATCCACATGGGTATAGAATTTAGAATTCTGTATTGTTGCCACTTACTGTGGAGTGCATGCAAGCATGTTTTAGTTCGTTATACAACCTTTGGAGGATTCCAATATTGTTCAAATGTTTTAAGAAAAGCAAATAACAAGAGAAAAATTAAAATTGACCACTTTATCATTATAAATCTTCAACTTCTCATTTCTGTTTTACCCTATTAACTCTTTGATGGTTTTTTTTTAGCTTTTGAGGATATTTAAATGTTAGCTCATTCATTTAATACATTAATTAATAAAATCATCACAGTATTCCTACTCTTCTAAGCTATTTTAGAGGGGTTGAATTTCATAAAGACGAAGTAACTTCCAACAAACAATTCTGCATTCTTGGATAAATTCACTTGCAAGGTGTTTGCATGAGACTAAATTAAATATGTTACATAATGAAGAAATCCCATCACTGAGAATGACCAGAGTTTAAAAAGCTTTAGACATGTCAGATATTTCTCCTCCCAAGTATGCTTGTCTTTTTAAATTACAGATAACTTAAAGTGACACATTCCATCCTGAAAAATCAACTATGTTAGAATCAGTACCTTCTCTGTCAGCAAAGTTGTCTTTGTTTCAAATAACTTCTACAGTTGTTTATAATTTTTAACCTATATTCATTAAAGAAAATTTTTTTGTCTATTTTATTAACAGTTAACAATTCTAGAACATTTTTCTGAACTTGACTTTAAACAGAGTACGACATTTAGAAACATGCCCAGCCTGAATGAGATTGTCAGAACAAGGTCACACAAATGGTGTGCCGTAATATTAGGGCCAGTGTTGTAGTTTAACACAGAAGTCCTTAGGCTGAATTTGTTTGTTATACACTATCAGTAAGAATTAAAATGGGGAAAGGAGATCTAGAAGAGAAGGGAGAGCTGTGGGAGGGAAGACTGAGAGGATTTTAAAAGTGAATTGATCTGTATTATGTACCTGTACCTACTTTCTACGATCATTGTACGCTACCTGTGTTGCAAACATATACTGATAAGAAGCAAAGCAAAACTAGTAACCCTTTTATTCATCAGAGGGTATACCTATTGTGATAAGACCACTGCCTTGTATACAAGCAAGGTCTGGTTGCTTCTTTGTTTGCTACAGCAAGAGATATTGTTATAAGCTATCTGGGCAAAGAGAATGATAATTAATCCTCGGGAAGTAAACATGGGAGATCAAGTCTCATTTTGTGCCAAGCTTATTTCCATGGTTTCTTAACTAGACCATGAACTCCTAAGAATGAATGCCCTATCCCATTCTTCTCTACCCTCCATCAACAATGACCATGGCTTAGTACATGAACTGGCAAATGAATTAATTACTAGTTAGTATGATGTAAATTATTACAGCATCTTGGAAATAAAGACCACAGTGCAGCAAGAAACCATAACAATGTGTTATAGTGTAAAATAAATGTTATTCATTCCTTAAAACTGCATAGCCTTCAGAGTCCCATTTGAGTTTCACAGAGGTAAACAGTCCAATTATTCATAGTAGGTTTGTTCTATTTCTGCACATCTATAAATAACAGGACTCTATGGCTGTATCTAAATTTTAAAAATGCCAACCAGCACACACAGGAGAAAGAGGAAGAGGAAGAAAGAAAGAATTCATTCATTTGATTTGATTTGATTTGATTTGATTTGATTTCATTTGATTTGATTTGCAAAACTTCCTAGTCAAGACCTGTCTGTATTTATCCTTTGAGAATAAATGTTCCATGTTTACTGCACTGGTCCTCTAAGCAGGCTGAGTACATACTGAGTGACACTGCAGAGGGTTTATGTAGAACTCTGTGCCAGCCTCCTAATATTAAATTTTACAACTATTTCACTGGTTTACTTTTATAACTCATTTTTTTAATTTTGAAGAGAATAAAACCAAATGTGACAAAACAAAATAGAGTCAGTCAAAATAAAATGATGGACATAGTACATGACTTAAAAACAAAATACAAGGTGATCAACAATGGTTACCAGAATGCCTCTTGTTATCTTCAAAAGAATTGCCCATATCATCAGTCACAATAAAATTGAACAAAGCAATACAGAACAAAACCAATAAAAACAGAACATTGCAGATATTATAGGACTTCAAAAGAAGATAAGAGTCAAATGGGAATGAGTATCATAGTGAATCTTATTGTCTTCAAAGTAGTTGTTTACACCCTCAGACTTGATACTATCAAACAAAACAGAATCAAATAAAATCAGTCAAAACAAGACAGTGAAAGCAATACAGTGTTTCAAATCAAGTTAATAGGAAAGAAAAGATGGTTACCGTAGTATACCTTGCTATCTTTGGAATAGCTGTCCATGCCATCAAATCTAATACAAGTAGGCAAACTGGAACAGAATAAAACCATACAGAATGATGAAAACAATATGGGTTTCAAATCATGATAAAAGATTGACAATGGCCACTGCCTTCCCTTTTTAGACAATTCCTCCCCTTTCACTTTCATAGGGTACATTGTACCTTTTGTATCCCACTAACTCCTTTAGTTTTTATTTTTATATTAGGGAGGCAACCTGCTAGTCACCTAAGTGATTCTGAATCTTTTTACCCCTGAGCATGATCTCAAGTTGTATCCATTTACCTACAAGAGCCTCAAGGTTTTCTTTCATTATAGCTGGATAGTTTTCCATTGTATAAAAGTGTCATGGCTTTCTAACCAATCTGCAGCTCATGGGCAAGCTACCCCCACTTTTTTTCTGGTTACCTGTCACATTGAGCATTGTTTTCTCATCTTTGACTTTCAGTTATAAACACTTTTTTGGGTTAATTGTGTTTCTTATAAAGAGCATATTAATGGACCCTATCTCCTGATCCACTCTGCTTGTGTTTCTTTTTATTGGTGAATCGAGGCCATCCATATTAGTGATTATGGCCAACCTTGTCTGACTCCTCTCTGCCATGTTATTTTTCTGCCATTGGTTGTCTACTTTTCCCCTTCATTCCACTGTCTGCCTGTTCAGTGAGCTCCCTCTGCCACTGTTCCTGAAACCATGGTCTTTTTTCTGTCTCTCTAGAATGTCCTTTAGTATTTTTTGTAGAGTTGGTTTGATGGTCATGAACTCCCCCAGTTCCTCTTTGTCATGGAAGCATCTTGTTTCTTCATTAATTTTGAGAGATGGTTTTGCAGTGTACATCAATCTGGGTTGGAGATTATTTTCTTTCAGGACTTGGGATACTTCACTCCCAGCTCTTCTTGATTTGATGGTTTGTGTTGAGAAGTCTGTTGTGATTCTGATGGGTTTTCCTTTATAGGTGATCTGTTTCTTTTCTCTGACAGCTTTTAATATTCTGTTCTTGTGTTGAATTTCTGGGATCTTGATTATTGTATGTCTAAGTGTAGATGTATTTTGGTTATACCTGGCTGGATTTTAGTATGCTTCATTTATCTGAATATCATTTCCTTTTGTTATGCTTGGGATGTTTTCTTTAATTATTCCTGTAAATAGCTTTTGTATTTCCTTTGTGTTTACCCCTGATGCTTCACTCAAGTTTTTTATTCTTAAGTTATAGTTCCTCTTGTCATCTTCTAGCCTTGTATTGTTACTTCCTGGTTTCTTGTTATTTTTAAGAGACCTTTCCTTTGATGATCACAAGCTGCAAACCTGTCTTCAAGGTTTGATAGTTTATCTTTAATTTCTTTCAAGCAGTTTTGCCAGCTTTCAATGGAGTATTTAATTTCCTGGTAGTCTCTTTGCTTCTGTTTCATGTATCTAAATCTTTTTTATATTCTTCATTGAAGGTTTCCCTCCTTTTTCTATAATATTCTATTCTTCCATCTGTGTCTTCTTTAAAGGTGCTTAGCAATTCTTTTATTATACTTCTTATAGCTTCTTTTACCTGTAATAGTATTTCTGTTCTAAGTTCTTTTATAGTTTCATGGAGTTGCTTATTTCATTTGCTGTTGCTTCAGAAACTGCAGATATGTGACTCCTGATCTCTTCCATGTTTACATCTCCTGGACCAGGACTGCTTGGGTTGGAGGCTGGAGACTGCCTTTTGCTTCTTCCTCTTGTCACGTTCCTGGTTTCTTCCAGACAAGTGGGTAGTGGGGTCCCTGTCATTTCCTCCAGCCAGTGCAGTTCTCTGGTGTGCCACTCCTTTCCACCACAGTATCTCCCAGGAGAGGCCTTCGGGCCTGCCAGCCACCAGCTTCACTGTGCCTGTGCGTCTCTGGTTTCCAACAGTGCTTCTGGCTCAGTGGGACCAGCTCTGGTGAAAGCACCACCAGCTACCCTCTTCTTCTGCTTAAGTTTTTTCTTCTTTTTAATTCTCTCTGTGGGCTTCCATTCTTACTTTAGTTTCTTCCTGAGTTGAGAGGACCCACTTCTTCTTGTCTCCTCCAGAATGCCAAATTCCAGCACCTGGGCTGTTTCTCTCAGAGAGATTTTTTACTATGCTGCTTCTTGTTCCACCATCTTCCCAGACTCCCTATAACTCAGTTTAACTGTTATAACCTGGTGACTCCAAAAGCATTTGTCTGCAGGTTCCAATACCTGCCCCTTCCAAATTATCAAGGTGGAGAGGTAGGGACAATGAATCAATACTTGGGACTTCATGTACTCCGAAGTGATCTGCTTATTTTATGCTGCATATTTTATAAGTCCCTGTTTTATTTATTACATTTGAAATAGAAATTGTGGCTGAAATTGTTTCTAAAACAATTAAAGAAAAATTAGCCCTACTTTCTGCATCACCACAGCTTATTATTCTCACAGTAAGAAAGGTTTTTCTTTTTGTTGTTGTTGTTTTTAATAATTCCTGAAAGCAAACTCTAGATTCAAATCTAGTACTACTTGTATAAAAATTTACCTACAATTGTAAAACCAACATCTGAACACCTAAAGCACAAAATTTTTAACTTTATGAGATCCTTAATTTATAGCAAATTTTTGTGGAAACTTTTTTCTGTTTAGTCAATAATGAAAAACTGGAAAACAAGAGACAATATGACAGATAGTGAAGATCTCTGGTAGTCTAGCTTTGAAATTTATGCTTTCTTATGTCCCATTCTGTTCTGTTTTGTTGTGTTTAATTTTACCCCCTTTAAAATAAAATTAAAAAATAATGAGAAACTGAAAATTTTATGTTTCATAAAGTGAACTCCAATGAAATAAAATCATAAGCAAAAGTTACAAATATTGAAAACTGTTATATATATTTTATATATATGTATATTAAGAGATGGTGAAATACTAAGTTTGTTGCTGACCCAATACTATTAATTTATACTGATTATTAATTATATAAAAGTAGAATTTAAAGCTGTGAAATCAATTGACCCAATGGAAGAAAGATACGTGTGGTCTATAAAGAACATATTTAAGAGCTAATCTTTACAAAT